>PVJI01014013.1:0-45700 GCA_004026765.1 Micronycteris hirsuta | reverse complement strand
GTTTCTTCATTCTGTTCTTGTTGAGTGTTTATTTCTTCCTTCTAGTCCAAACCGTTGATCTGAGTCCTGGTTTGCTTCCCTTCGCTCTTGGTTCCCTGTGCATTTTCCTTTATTTCACTTTGCATAGCCTTTGTTTTTTCCTCTATTTTGTGACCATACTCAACCATTTCTGTGAGCACCCTGTTTACCAGTGTTTTGAACTATACATCTGATAGGTTGGCTATCTCTTCGTTGCTTAGTTCTTCTATTTTTAGAGCTTTGATATGTTCTTTCATGTAGGCCGTATTTTTTTTTTTTTTGTCTTTGAGCACCTGTTAGTAGTAAGGGGTGGAGGCTTAGGTGTTCCCCAGGATGGGGCAACCGAGATCGCTACTTGTGCTGCTGTATGTGGGCGGGGGGATGGGGGTGTCTGAGAGGGCACAATGCTGCTTGCTCAGCTCTAGGCCAGCTTTCAGCCACTTCCCCCCACTACCCACAAGCAAATTGGGCTCTTCTGGTGCTGATTCCCAGGTGGGTAGGTTTGTGTATGTTCTAGGACCCTGAGGGTCTCTCCAAAGAACTCTCCTGTGAGGTTGGGAGTTTCTCTCATCGCTGTAACCCCTACAGGTTTTTACATCCCAAGGTTTTGAGACTTGATATCCCTGGGCTGGTACTCTTGGTTGCACAATCTGTCTTGCTCCCCAGTTCTTCTTATCAGTTTATCTAATGCAACTGTGGGACCACCCAGTCCACCTGCTACTACCTCTTCCACCTGGTCCTCCAGCCACTGCCTTGGCCCATGTCCTCTCCATCCTGGCTGCCCCTCTCTGCCCCTCCTACCAGTCTGAGTGAATATTCCTTCTTTAAGTCCTTGTTTGTTGGACTTCCATACATTTCGATTTCCTGGCAGTTCTGGTTATTTTTGTTTTTAAATTTGTTTTTGTCCTCTTTTTGTTCTGCGAGGAGGCAAAGTGTATCTACCTACACTTCCATCTTGGCCAGAAGTCATCATAAATTTTGTTTTAGTTGTTCAATTATAGTTGTCCCCATTTCCCCTCTTATTCCCCTCTGCCTTGCCCAGCCCCAACCTCCCACAGTCAATCCTCCCCCACCCCTGCTGTCTTTGTCCACGGGTCCTTTATACATGTTCCTTGACTTGACCTTTCCTATTTTTTCCCCTGTTATTGCCATTCCCCCTCCCCTCTGGTCACCATCAGTTTTAAGTAAATTTACAATTTTGTGTTGGGCTGCATTCATAGCCATCCGGGGCGGTCTGAGACCTGTGGGCCACAGGCTGGACACCCTTGCAACAATCCATTTTCTAGATCTTCCATGGTTATGTGTCTCTTATCCAGTCTAATCTTCTTCCCAGGCTAGATTCTGCCCCTTATGGTCACCATCTTAGTTCCTACTGTGCATGCCTCAAAGTGGAAGCACCTCCCCCAGTACCATCTTGTCGTCTACTGGACATGCACCCAGCAGAGGAATATCTCTTTTATTGTTCTACTCCTCTCCCCAGTAATCTGCAGGGAACAGGTCAGTGGTTCCCTGGGGAGTGAGTGAAGCCATAGCTTTCTAGCAAAGCAGGCCCAATATTGGATTCAGCTTCCCAGTTTATTAGGCTTCTTAATGTCTGATTCCCTTTCCCTTCCTTTGTTAACGTTTAGCTACCTACACTAATGCCAGGAGGCATACACAGTCCAGTCTACTGTGTCATACATGTCACCTGACATCAGGACCAGATATATAATTTGTGCAAAATCAAACTATGGTGTCCCAGACTCAAAGATTATTAAGAATTTTAAGAAGGTGACAGAAAAGCATTACACTGAGCACAGGGTTCTTTCCAGTAATGCACAGGTCACATGTCCACAAAGCTGGCCTTGCCTAATATACATTACCTTTGCAATTCTTTATGGTCCTGTGAGGCTGTACATTTATGTTGCTTCCCTAACTTTTGGCATAATATCTTTGCCAAGGCCAATTCCTTAGATGTACCATTTGGCCACTCACCTCCTAAGCCAGACACTTCCTAAGAGCACTGCAAGGAACCTGATGTAGTAGAACCCCAAAACCTACCTCATGCATATCTTTTGGGAATGTTCTCCCAATTCAGCCCTTCCTGTCTCTACATGCTCAGCATCCCTGCATCTTCTAACTCCTCCCTTGGGCACAAGAAGCCCCAGGTTGTTAAGACTCAGTGAAGACCCTACTTGCACATCAATTTCAGGAGAAGGGAGGTAGATAGTTTTCATTTTTTCTTTAACAGCAGCAAAAAATAAAACACATAGTACTAACTCAATACATTATCCCATAGGGGAGTGACATGGTCAGATTTATGTTCTATAAAGATCTCTCTGGCCACAATGTAGAAAATAGATTTTGTAGGAGGGAGAGAGAGGGATCAAGAGAGAATGCGGAAATACCAAATAGGAAGCTATTTCAGAGTCCAAGACAGAAATAATAATGGCCTGGGGTGTCAATACAAGTAAAAGGAAATGAATATATCTAAAAGATGTTTAGAAGATTGTCACAGATACCAATAACCACCTACTCAAGTACCCACTCTCTTTATTACTAATAAAAATCCAAAAATGTTCTGGTTGTCAGGGAGTTTATTTAAAGTTATTCACTTCCCAATCTTCCTTACCTATTAGAGTGACCATGTAGTTCAGTCATGACTAAAGAAATATAAGAAGACAGAGTGAGGTTCCTGGATGTTTGAAAAGGAAAAAGATTTGATTGGTTTCAGTTTTTGCTTTTTCCCTAATGTTTTTCCTTTTGTCCTGCCTGGAATATGAGTGTCATTCCAGGATATATGGAGGCATTTTGGGGGCCATGAGGTAATTAGCATAGTACCAAATTCCATATGCTAGGAATGGTAGAGAGGGAAGGTCGAGAGAGCCTGAGATACTGATGATATCATAGAGCTGCTGAACTTGGAGTCACCCTCCAGATATCTTTTACTTGAGAAAAATAAACTTCCTCTCTGTTTGGTCCATGAGATTGAGTTTTCAACTTCAAAAATGCAGCTCCCAATTAATTCAGATATAGACCCAACAAGACTTAGGATGAATTGTGACCGGAGAGTTCAAAAGTGGGCAGCAGTGCCCCTGGCCAAACCCACTGCAGAATTTTTACCGGTAAAGCAATGTTAAGCCAATGTGAAACTCAATGAAATTGTAACATTTAACAGGGAGAAATGTATTTAGGTCATTTGCTTATTTCCTCCAAAATATTAAAAAAAAATAGCAGGAGGACCCTCTTCCTCTTTGGGCAGAGAAGGGACTATGATTCAAAGCTCTGGGAAAGAAAACAGATTTACTGGAAAGTCCCAGGGCCACATTTTACTAGCTTAGAGCACAGGGTTTGGAGTCACAAATATCTAGGTTCTAATCCTAGCTTCCTCATATATATGCTAGCTGTGTAACCCTGAAAGTGAAGTGACCCTGTCACTTCACCACTCTAGACTCAATTTCTTCATCTGTAAAATGAATTTTGTGATACTGACACTTCACAGCATTGTCTTAAGAATTATAGGAACTAATGCACATAAAGTAACTAGCTGAATCTTTGCCACATAAAGTTCTCAAAAATGTAAGATTCCTTCCTCCATTCCTTCTCTCCATTAGCTTCTTTATTTCTAGATTGCTCCTCTCCTCACCTACCACTAAAGACTGAATTAAGGTAGAGCTCAAATGCTTCTAGGAATGAAAATGTCCTCACCTCATTTTGCAAAGAAACAAGACTCCGACTATTACAATGGGGACTAGGACCAGGTCTCCTGCTGTCCAGCCTCACTTTCTTTCTGCCTGCTGATGCTGTGGTCATGTATAATCTCCCCACTGAATGGTCAGAAAGCTGGGCCCAGGGGCAGAAGCTGGGACAGGACACAGGAACGCTGACAGGCCCTGAAACTATCTGCCTGACTCCATTCCTGTGGGAAGCTGTAAACCTGGAACTCAATGTATATTTTTGAGTGCTGATTATGCACCACAATTATCAGAGACTATTGACCACCCACGAAATTCATTCTTCTTTCCTCTTATACACCAAGGGTACTATAATTTCCAGGCTTCCTTGCAGTTGCTATGGCCACACGAAAGTTAGAGACAATGAAATGAGAACAACGTAATGTGAGCCAAGTCAGGATCTGGTCCATAAAACCTCCTGCACTTGCTTTTCCATCCTTTGTTCCCCTTCTGATGGATGCTAAGATACGTTATAAGACCTAAGGAAAAGAAGAGCCACAAGAGGGAAACAGTCTGAGCTTCTGAATGATTCTATGCAGAAAAGCTGCCCTGCTAATCTGAACACTCAATCGGGACTGTTACATAAGTGCAAAGTACAAGTCTAATGTGCTGATCCGTGACATGTTTGGGTCCATCTGCCACTACAGCGAAGCCTAGTCCACCTAACAGCACATATGCCAAAGCCTGCGAAAAATAAGCTGGAAACATGAACATGCAAAGGGAAATTGTAATTTGGAGACTTTTTTATTTTTAACTTTTATGATTTTGACCTTTTCATTTCTCTGATACTTTAAAAAATTGGTAATACTTGTATAAAGTCAAAATACCAGAATTGCAAGTCCATGTGCAGTAAAAACTGAGTTTCCTTTCTATCGCCTACCCCAATTCCCCAGTTTCCCCTCACAGAAACAATTGTAATTATGTTCTTGGGTATTCTTTTAGAAATATTCCACATCTACACAAATACACAACATAGATACCCCATTTTCTTTATCCGATATATGTATTAGATTATATATATTCTTATCTTATTCATCATCATTATAACCAAGGATTTCAATGATCGTCCTGCTTTAGCACATAAAGAACTTTTAAACAAATACACTATAGTTCATTATAGGGATATAGTGTACTGGTCATTATTTTTAACAAGTTTCTTATTAATATATATTTATATTGCAATATTTTGCTAATTTTCCAATATTTTGACATTACAGACAAGGTTGAAGTAGATATCCTGGCACATATGCTTTTGCATTCAAGTCCTTTCAAGAAGTTCTTGAGCCAAATCTTCTGAGTATCATTTTTAATATTTTTATTTGTTTATAACTGGCATACAATGAACTTTACATAAAGTACAAATGTACACACTTGTGTAACAAAGACCCAAATCAAGATAATAAACATACCTAACACTTCCAACAATTTCCTCTGTTCCTTTGTAATCCCAATGTAATCACATTGATCCCCCAAAACCACTATTTGCTCTCTGTGACTATAGATTAATATGCATTTTTAGTAGTTTTCTGAAAGTGGAGTCATGTAGTATGTACTCTTTTTGCCTGCCTTCTTTCACAAAACACAATTATTTTTACATTCACCTGCATCGTTGTATGTATCAATAGCTCATTCTTTCATTTATTGCTGAGTAGTATTCCATGGAGTGTCTAAACCATGATTTATTTACCCATTCATCTCATGACAGACATTTGGGTTTTTCCTGGTTTATGGCTATAAAAAATAGATGTGTTATGAATGTTCATGTAAAAACCTTTGTATGGGCATAGGCTTACTAGGAAATACATAGGAATGAAAAGACTGAGTGGTAGGGAGGTTTAACTTTTGAAGAATCTGCCAAACTGTTTTTCAAAGTGGTAGTACCATTTAATTCCCACCGGCAGTGTCTGAGAATTCAGATTGCTCTATATCCTCACCAATATTTGGTGTGACACATCTTTTTAAATTTAGGCACTCTATTCCCCCACACCCCAGTGACCAAGGATGTGCACTTTTTCATGTGCTGATTTGCCACCTGTCTTCTTTGCTAACATGTGTGTTGCTTATTATGGGATTGCTTCTTTTCCTATTTTTTAATTGGGAGCCTTTCATGTTTGTTCCAACTCAAGTTCCTTTTGGATGTGTAATTTGTAAATATTTCCTCCTTGTAAGTGGCTTATCTTCTTATTCTCTCAACAATGGCTTTCAAAAACCAGATGCTCTGAGAGGGGAGAAGATAGGTGGGAGCAGAGTCCACTTTCTCCTGCCCACTGGCAAAACACCTAGCCGATCTTCTGAGGAACAGAGCAAACAGCCAATGGTATTCCAGCATATATGAAGATTGGTGACCGAAATTATACGGGACATTGAATGATCGGACGGTAAGGAGAGTGTTTTGGAATGATAAGGTCCCTGGGACCAGTGCAGGGACCAGGGCAGGCTGCATCTGCTGGGTCTGCTGCAGGATTCTTAGGAGAGAGCCAGGTTGGGCTGTGTGAGAGGCCAGATGCTTGTTTGGACTGGTGGGCTTAAATAGGAAGAATTTTCCAAAAAGAAAAATAGAAAATTGATCTGTTCTGACTCCCTGGTTTTATGGTATAAGCTTCTATGAAAAAAAGAGGCACTCAGCGGCTGTTTGGAGAGCCCCTACCCCCAGTAGCCCTGGGGTTGGTGCGCGCCTAGGGATTGGAGGCCAAGGGCAGCCTGCCTGCGCACACTCCAGAAGTACTGGGGTCAGTAGCACAACCAGCGGCCCCCAGGCTGGTGGTGGCTTGAGCTCCCATCAAGGGGAATTGGGGACTGTGCAAACCTGGTGACGCACGGCCCATCCCTTCCCACTCCAGAAAAACCAGGAACAGTTCCCAACCGGTGGCCCCCAAGGCAGTGGTGGCTTGCACAGCCATTCAAGGAGAATTGAGGACTGTGCACACCCAGTGATCCACAGCCTACCTGTGCCCACTCCAACAGACCAGGGACGGTGCGCAACCGGTGGCCCCTGGCCCACGGCTCCCCTGCATCTAATCCAGGGGCATAGAAGAAAACAGGTATGCAGAGCCCATGCCCGGAGCACTGTAGACAAAGTGCCTGCTACCCAGCCCCTGTGAACAGAGTCCTGCCGGGCTGAATGGCTCTGCAGGAGAAAGGTAGAAGCGCCCTGCTGAGGGGAACAGCAGTCCTCAGAAAGTCTTGACTCAGTGTGGGGGCTAAACTACTGAGAAGGGGCCCTGAGAGTACCTAGCACCTAGGCCAGCAAAGAGCAAGAAGGCAGTGCGTGAGTTGCCCCTCATTGGTGCACCTCAAGGTCAGCACAACTAAAGACCTAGGGACTCAGAAGTCCACCTAGAAACTGGGCTGGAGGCTGGACAACAGCGAAGAGTGCATCTCAGGAAGGGAGAAAAGTGAAACTAATATCTTTCCAGCCTGACACAGCCAGGAAGACCAAAAGAACAGGCCTGGCCGGACTGGTTTAAACCCAGCAGAAGGTTATTTTTTTTGTTTTTAATTCCTTCTTCCTTTCTGTCCTTCTTTATGTTTTTTTATTCCTTCTTCCTCCCTTTGCTTTGTTATTCCTAGTACTCTCCTTCTTTTATTTCTTTTTTTTTAACTTTTTTATTTTTTATTTTGTTTTTGTTTTTCTTTAATTTAAAAAAAAATTTCCTTTTAATTCATTCTCCCTTTCTTTCCCTCTTTCTTCTTTATTATTACTTCTTTTCTTCCTTTCCTTATTTTATTCTTTCTCCCTTCCTTCCCTCTTTTTTTCCACACTCTCTTCTTTACCCACAGGTGAGACATTAAAACCTGGAGCTGTGAAAAGACCAGAGTTAGACACGGACAGGGGTTATCCCAAAAAACAGAGACACTAAGACAAATTTCACTTTGCTACTCCAGAGAACTTGCAAGGTGGGAAAGGAGAACACCAGTCCACCTGCTGGAAGAGGAAATCCACCAACAAAGGAACCACCAACAGAAAACAACAGAAGAAGGTGGAGGAGAAAGTGGAATCCACACTAACCTCAATCCAGGACTGAACAGATAATACACCAATTGGTGGAGAAATTACTGACAACAAACAACTGAACAAGAGTGAGAGAGAAGCCTCAAAACCCTGTTCACACAGAAGAATCACCTTCAACACAACCTGTCCATACCTGCACAACAGAATACAAGGTGTAGTGGAGGGAGTGACCCTCAGTTAACCAGCTGGAGGAAAGGACCCACCAAAGAAAGACCCAACAACAACCAAAACCCAAAGACATACAGAAAGCCAACATAAATGACAGTCCAAGACCAATGAGCTCAGGAGATTAAGGAGACTGCACCACTGAATCTCACAGGAATTCTACCATAGAAGTTCATACCATAAAACCACTAGTCAGAACAGATCAATTTAAGAAACAGAGGCTAGCAACAAGAGTCTCACAAACAATGGGAATACAACAAAACAATCTCCAAATGAAAGGAGAGGGGGAAACCCCAGAAATAATGATAAATGAAACAGACACAAGCCAACTATCAGATATTGAGTTCAAAGCATTGGTTATCATGAAGCTCAATACATTTGATGAGCTCACAGAGAATTACCAGAAACTATATGGAAACTAAAATGAACTCACTGCAAATTATATCAACATGAACAAGGAAATAGAAACTGTCAACAGGGTCAAGAGGAAATGAAGAATACAATATCTGAACTGAAGAACACAATACAAGGAATCAAAAACAAGCTCAATGAAGCAGAGGATCAGATCAGCCAGCTAGAGGACAAGGTAGAAAAAACACCCAGAAAGAGCAAGAAAAGGAAAAGAGGGTCAGAAAGAATGAATAGGTATTAAGGGAAATGCAGGACAACATGAAACGTAATAATATTTAGATAATAGGGATACCAGAAGGAGAAGAAGAAGAGCAAGGAATAGAAAACCTGTTTGAAAAAGTAATGATGGAAAACTTCCCGAATCTGATGAGAGAAAAAGCCACACAAATCTAGGAAACACAGAGACTCCCCATCAAAAGGAACCCAAAGTGGCCCACTTGAAGACACATCATAATTTAAAAGGCAAAATTCCAAGACAAAGAGAGAATCTTAAAGAGAGCAAGGGAGAAACAGGAAATAACACACAACCGAGCCCCAATAAGGTTAGCAACTGACTTCTCAGTGGAAACACTCCAAGCCAGAACAGAATGGCAAGAAATATTCCAAGTAATGAGAACCAGAGACCTGCAACCAAAGCTACTGTACCCAGCAAGGCTCTCAATCAAGATAGATGGCCAAATAAGGAGCTTCCCAGACAAAAGAAGTCTTAAAGAATACACCTCCACCAAACCAGCTCTGCAAGAGATGCTAAAGGGACTGCTTTAAGGAAAGGAAGGAAAAGTGCAACAGAGAGAAAGGAACACAAGTACAAAAAATGGCAATGAATAAGTACTTATCAATAATAACCTTAAATGTAAATGGATTAAATGCTCCAATAAAAAGACATAGAATAGCAGAATGGATAAGAAAACATGACCCACACAAATGCTGCCTACAAGAGACCCACCTCAGGACAAAAGACCTACATAGATTTAAAGTGAAGAGCTGGACAAAAATTTTCCAAGCAAATTAGCAGGAAAAAGAGCCAGGGTAGCAATACTCATATCAGACAAAATAGACTTCCAAAAAAGGGCCATCAAGAGAGACCCAGAGGACACTTCATAATTCTCAAGGGAAAAATCCACTAAGAAGACGTAAACATTGTAAATATATATGCACCCAACATAAGAGCACCCAAATACATAAAGAAAATCTTGGAAGACTTCAAGAAAGATATTGACAGCAACACAATTATAGTAGAGGATTTTAACACCCCACTGTTAAAAATGGACAGATCTTCCAAACAAAATATCAACAAAGATGTTGTGGCATTGAACAATGCCTAGCTCAAATGGACTTAACTGATATATAGAGAGCCTTTCACCCCAAACAAGCTAAATACACATTCTTTTCAAATGCACATGGAACATTTTCAGTGAGAGACCATATGCTAGGACACAAAACAAGCCGCAATAAAGTCAAGAAAATTGAAATCATACAAAGTATTTTCTCAGACCACAAGGGAGTGAAATTAGAAACCAACCCCAAGGAAAAAAAACCCAAAACACTCAAAATCATGGAGATTGAGTAGCATGCTATTAAACAACAAATGGGTCAAGAATGAGATTAGGGAAGAAATCAAAAGGTTTCTCATAAACAAATTAGAATGAACTCACAACAACCCAAAACTTATGGGACACAGCAAAAGGCAATCCTGAGAGGGAAATTCATAGTGATACAGGCCTACCTAAAATAAATAGAAACATTTCAAACAAACAACCTAACCCTTTGCCTACAAGAACTCGAGGAACAACAACAAAGACAGCCCAGAAGAAGTAGAAGGAAGGAAATAACCAAGATCAGAGCAGAATTAAATGACTTAGAGACTAAAGATCAATTCTAAGGATCAATGAATCCGGGAGCTGGTTCTTTGAAAAGATAAACAAAATCGACAAGCCTTTGAGCAGGTTCATCAAGAAAAAAAGAGAGAGGACCCAAATAAACACAATCAGAAATGAAAGAGGTGAGATTAGAGCTGATGCCACAAAGGATTTACAAAGGATTGTAAGAAACTACTACAAAGAACTGAATGCCAAGAAATTTGAAAACATAGGTGAAATGGAAAAATTTCTAGAAAAATATAATCTTCCAAACCTCAGTGAAGAAGAAACAGAAAACCTGAACCAACTAATAACAGCAGACAAAATTAAAGCAGTAATCAGAAAATGCCCGACACACAAAAGCCCTGGACCAGGTTTCACAGGAGAATTTTACAAAGTATTTAAGGAAGAGCTAACCCCTATCCTTCACAGACTATTCCAAAAAATCCAAAATGATGGAAGACTCCCAAACTCTTTATGAAGCATGCATCATCCTAATCCCAAAAACAGATAAAAACACAACAAAGAAGGAAAACTTCAGGCCAATATCGCTGATGAACATAGACGCTAAAATCTTGAACAAAATATTGACAAACCACATCCAGCAATACATTAAAAAGATCATATACCATGAGCAAGTGGGATTCACCCCAGGGATGCAAGGATGGTACAATATTCTCAAATCAATAAACATAATAGATTACATAAACAAAAGCAAAGACAAAAATCACATGATCATATCAATAGATGTAGAAAAAGCACTTGATAAGGTACAGCATCCATTTATGATAAAAACACTCAGCAAAGTGGGAATAGAGGGAGCATTCCTCAACATAATAAAGGCCGTATATGAGAGACCTACAGCCAACATTATACTCAATGGGCAAAGACTAAAATCTTTCCCACTAAGATCAGGAACAAGACAAGGTTGTCCACTATCACCACTTCTATTCAACATAGTACTGGAAGTTTTAGCCACAGAAATCAAACAAGAAAAGGAAATAAAAGGCATCCAAACTGGAAAGGAGGAAACAAAACTGTCATTGTTTGCAGATGACATGATAGTGTACTTAGAAAATCCTATAGACTCCACCAAGAAACTTCTCAGCCTAATAAATTAATTTGGCAAAACAGTGGGATACAAAGTCAATATCCATAAATCAAAGGCACTTTTGTATACCAGCAATGAACCATCAGAAACAGAAATCAGGGGGAAAATCCAATTTGACATAGCAACAATAAAAATAAAATACCTAGGTATAAACCTAACCAAGGAGGTAAAAGACCTGTGCTCAGAAAACTACACAACACTGAAGAAAGAAATCATGGAAGACACAAACAGATGGAAACATATACCATGCTCATGGTTCAGAAGAATCAACATCATGAAAATGTCCATACTACCCAAAGCAATTTATAAATTCAATGCAATCCCTATTAAAGTACCAGTGGCATATTTCACAGATATAGAACAAACACTTCAAAAATTTATATGGAACCATAAATGACCCCGAATACCTACTGCAATTCTGAGAAAGAAGAGCAAAGCAGGAGGGATCACAATACCTGATATCACACTGTATTACAAGGCCACTGCAATTACAACAGCCTGGTACTGGCATAAAAACAGACAGACCAATGGAACAGAACAGAGAGCCCAGAAATAAACCCAAGTCTCAATGGCCAATTAATCTTCAACAAAGGGGGTAGAAGCATAAAATGAAATAAAAAATATCCTCGTCAACAAATGGTGATGGGAAATCTGGACAGCTACATGCAAAAAAATGAAACTTGAGCACCAGCTTACATCATACACAAAAATAAATTCAAGATGGATAAAAGACTTAAATATAAGTCGTGATACCATAAAAGTCCTAGGGGAAAACATCGGTAGGAAAATCTCAGACATTCCACACAGCAACATCTTCAATGATATGTCCCCTGGAGCAAGGGACATAAATGGAAGAATAAACTAATGGGACCTCACCAAAATAAAAAGCTTCTGCACAGCTAACGAAAAGAGTATTCAAATAAAAAGAGAACCAACCACATGGGAAAACATATTTGCCAATGATATCTCAGACAATGGTTTGATCTCTGAAATATATAAAGAACTCATACAACTACACTCCAGGGAGACAAAAAAACCCAATTAAAAAATGGGCAAAAGACTTGAACAGACACTTCTCCAAGAAGGACATACAGAGGGCCCAGAGTCATATGAAAAGATGCTCAGCATCACTAGCCATCAGAGAGATGCAAATTAAAATCACAATGAGATACCACCTCACACCACTCAGAATGGCCATCATAAACAAAGCAACAGATAACTGTTGGAGGGGATGTGGAGAAAAGGGAACCTTACTGTACTGTTGGTGGGAATGCAGAATGGTGCAGCCGCTGTGGAAAACAGTATGGAATTTCCTCAGAAAACTAAAAATGGAACTGCCTTTTGACCCAGCAATTCCACTGCTGGGATTATACCCTAAGAGCCCTGAAACACCAATCCAAAAGAACCTATGCACTTCAATGTTCATAGCAATACAATTTACAATAGCCAAGTGCTGGAAGCAACCTAAGTGCCCATCAGCAAATGAGTGGATCAACTATGGTACATTTACACAATGGAATTCTACTCAGCAGAGAGGAAGAAGGAGCTTATACCCTTTGCAACAGCATGGATGGAACTGGAGAACATTATGCTAAGCGAAATAAGCTAGGCAGTGAGGGACACATACCATATGATCTCGTCTTGAACTGGAACATAATCAACAAAAGAAAAAAGCAAGAAAAACATAACCAGAGACATTGAAATTAAGAACAATCTAACAATAGCCAGAGGGGAGGGGGAAGGGGATATGGGGAGAAGGGTTTTCAGGAACCGCTATGGAGGACATATGGACAGAACCAAAGGGGGGGCAGGGGAGGGAGGTGGGATTGGAGGGGGTGGGGTGAGGGGAGGGGAGAGGATGCAGACAAGTGTAATTGAACAACAATAAAGTAATTTTTAAAAAAAGAGCAGATGCTCAAACTTTTATGGAGTCTCATTATTGATTTTTTTAAGGATAGGGTTTTTGGTGTCCTGTCTAAAAAATAGTGCCTCACCCAAGATAATAAACGTTCTTGTATGTCTTCTTTAAGAAGTTTTACGGTTTTAGGTTTTACACTTAAGGGTAAATGGTCCATTTTGAGTTAACTTTTATATAAGGCATATGCTATACATTGAAATTCATTTTCTGCAGTGGATATCCAATTGTTCCATCACCATTTGTTGAAAAGATAAACATTCTTTCACTCAACTGCTGTTCAAAATTCAATTAACTGCACGTGAGCTGAGGTATTTCTAAACTCCCCATTCTGTTTTATTGACCTATTTGTCTATCTTCATGTCAACATCCAATTGTCTTGATTACTGTTGCTTTGTAATAACCATTGGAATCAAATAGTGTAAATCCTCTAACTTTGTTCTTTTTCAAAATAATTTTGACTAGTCTAGGTCATTTGCAGTTCCATATGCATTTTAGAATCAGCTTAAATATTTCTATTAAAATAAACCAACTTTCTGGAATTCAACTGGGATTGCACTGAATCTATTATAAGTCAATTTGGAGAGAACGGACATGTTAGAAACACTGAGTCTCTAGATCCTCAAACACAATGGAGCTCTCCGTTCATTTAAATCTTCAATTTCTCTCAGCAAGGTTTTATTCTTTTCAATGTACAGGTCTTTTAAGTCTTTTGCCAGAGTTAGCTCTAAGTATTTCATATTTTTATACTATGATGCATATTTTTTTTAATTTCCATTTCTAATTGTTTCATTGTAAGTACATAGAAATACATTGGTTTTGAGCGTTCACCTTGTATCACCATGTACTATTTCTCATAGCTTTAAAATCCCAGGGGGTTTTCAAGATCGACTTTCATGTTGTCTAGAATAGAGTTTTACATTTCCCTTTTTAGGCTGGATGTCTTTTATTTCTTTTTCTTACCTTATTGCACTGACTAGAATCTCAAAAGCAATGCTGAAAGGTGGGAATATGCTGAAAGGTATAGGGATTGCCCACATTTGCCCTTATTTTAAGGGGAAAAAATCAGTTTCACTAGTAAGCATCATGTTAGCTATAGGTTTTTATTGATGCTCTTTATCAGTTCCCTCCTATTCCTAGGAGTATTTTAAAGAAATGGTTCTTGGATTTTTTAATATCCCTATAAATATTCTTGGGGTGTGGTCTGGGATGCATTAAAGTTACTTGAAAACAGTGTGACCCTTTTAAGTTTTGTTTTGAACTTTCTTAGGCAGGACTACTAAGTTCTCCTGAGTGTTCTACCCAGTGCTCCATGATTACAAGGCTTCCCTCTGGCTAGGAACTACCTCCAGGCAGTGACCTCTGTGCTGCTCAGCCCTGCCTGTCCCAGTCAGCCCATGTGGCTTCAAGGGGTCCTCTCCTATACATATACACTCTGAGGGCCTTCTGTCTCATCCTGTAAGCTTTGGGCAAAGTCTGCCACCCTGAGGATAGGGCAAGAAGCACCTGGCAGACAAGTAGGTAGAAAGAATAAAAAACTCAGCATGCTCTGGTCAGGTGAGAGTCAACAAACATGAAACAGCTCATCTCTTGCAGAAAAGAGAACAGAAGAGTGGTTGTCAGGGATGGGGAGGAGTGGAAGCATGGGGAAGGAGGCTGTGTTCCAGGAGGTTCTAACATTCCACATGAAATAAAATGCAAGTGTCAAGGCTCTGAAGGACTCTGACCGATGATCAATAGTTCTGCTGAGATGGGAGCACCAATGCCTCCTTGCCAAGAGCCACAGGGATAGATGACCCGAGGAGACAGGAAGGTGGTGGGGTATAAAGAGTATCAACTACCCAGATGCTGGCTAGGAAGTTGAGAATCATTGCCTGATGTTTGAGACCAGCTGAAACCCTGTAGTTTCTGCTTGCCCAACATCCAACCCTTCAGATCTTCTGGAAATACCATTCTAATTTTCCTTTAGGGCCCCCTTCCCCACTCTCCATCCATGTACCTGGAGAGATTGATGCATTGCCAGGCTCCATTAGATGCAAATCAGGAGCTTTTGCAGAAGTTATAAGAAAATACACATTCTGTTTTTACAGAGGTTGCAAAGTTGGTGGACTATAAATCAGACATTGCAGACACCTGGCTTGGCACTCTGTGATGGGAGCATCCCCGTTGCTGACATCACAGAGGAAAGCAGAGCCAAAGGACAGAGGCAGGTTCCTGAAGATATTTTGGAACACCTGGATCCAGCCATACCTGAATATAGAACCCCCCTAAATGTTTTTATTTTAGTGAGCCAATTAATTTCCCTTTTCAAATTAAATATGTTTAACTCCTACAAGTAGAGGCTGGTTTGGACATAATTGTAATGTGTATCCCTCAGATTCGATCCTTGAGTAAGGAACTGGATGCTCCACTTTCCTCCCCTGAAGTCCATTCAGGATGACTCACTCACTCTTAAAGGTGGCCAGCATGCAAAGGAGTCTTATCTACTCAGACCGGCTCAGGCCTGCAGGCTCAAGAGAGCACATGTTCCTGGGGCTTGGTCATCTACTCCCTGGGGACACTTGAAGGGCTGTTCCCATTGCTCTGCCAACAAATATTTTTAATATAGTTGTCTATATTTAAAAATCAAAATTTTTCACATAAAAATCCAAATGTCTGATTTTCCTTAAATCAAAAGAACTGGAAAATTGTTTCCCAATGTTTTCACAGAAGGAAGGAGAGCTTCTCCTTCTATATAAGCCTTGTGCTCTCCAGCTTGCCACACTCCTCACCATTCCCTGTTGTCTCACACCCCACCCCACTTCACTCACTTTTCTTACCTTCCTGGCATCTGCATGAACTTGAGCCCATGAGGTTTTTATAGTGAGAGCTCTGAGCCAGGCCTCAGAGAGCCATGAGCAGCTCATGTAAGAGGAAGAAGGCAGGAGAAAGACCACCCTCTGTCCTGTGCTCCTACAGGCCAGACATGGTGCCCAACACAGCCAACATGATCTGAAGGCAGAGTCTCCGCTCACAGCAGGTGTGGAAGAGAGATGGGTAAAATGTATAAACCCAGCACTTCATCCTTTCCTACTTAAGAGTACAAAATGACAGAGCAAAACTATCTCATGCCCCAAGATAAGAGTTCTGGAGACAAAACTGAAGTCTGCTACAAACATGAGCATGATATTTCTCGAAACCCTCATGTTTTCACTTTAAAATTAGTGTGATTTTGCAATCTATTTCTTAATATTTTTAAAAATATTTCATAAAATTGAGCCTCTAGCAAAGTGAGTCTTGTTAATATTGAGACTTCCTGCATTCTCCTGACTCAGAAGGGTGAATATGTCTCGTATGTACCCCACCATGAGAGAAGATAGTGAGTGAAGTAGGTATTGTGAAAACTGTGAGCCCAAGACTCTCCTGCTTCAGGACACTCACACTGGCTGCAAGGATCTTCCCTCCCCCGATTCCTTTGTGGTCACTCTCATCCCCTTCAGTGAAGCCCATTGAAACTACCCACTAAAATTGCGATTTCTCTGCCACCCTCCTAAATCTCTTTACTGACTCTATTTTTTCCATGGGACTCATCACTTTCTATCACATCATATAATGTTCTTGTTTTTTATGTCTACTGCTTATTCCCCCATGGAAAGTAAGCTCCACAAGAGCAGATGTTTATGTGACTGCCAAATAGAAGCTGGCAAATAGTAGTTGCTCAGTAAGTATTTGTTAATGAATGATGAATGAATGAATGAATGAATGAATAACATATGGGTGATGTGTTCTCTCCCAGGGCTTCTTCTAGCAGATTTGATGACAGTGCTGTACATTTGCTTTGTTGGAAGAACTAAAATATGAAAAAAACTAAAATACAAACTGCATTAGTGATTTTGAAGCCAAAAGACTGAAGAGACCATGAAAAGCAAGCAGAAGCTCACTCTGTTCTTTACCAACTGAATATTTTGGAGGCTAAGACTCATCTACCCATAGTCCTTATTCCTTCTCCTATTGGCACTGCCCAGGCCCAGGCCACCTTGTCTCACTCCTGGGCCACTGCGCAGCTACTGGCATGCATCCATCATCTGTCCTTGCCTGTCCTACAGTTCTTTCCCCAGCCTCAGCTCATTTTCTGAATGAGAACAGGTGTCCCTTCAAGGTTTGTAGCCCACGGGCCCAGGACTGGGTGGCCTGACCAATGCTGATGTTATATGATCCCTCTGGGCAGAAGCAGGGTGCCCAGCCTCATGCAGTCCACAACTTGCACAATGGTCCCTTGGCAGCCCTGGGAACCGTTTTCTCCAACAGTTCAGGTGTGCAATAAAAGTCATAGCACTTTCTTTGTCTAAAATCAAATTAAATATGACTTTTACCTGCCCATCCCCCAAGCTGGAGCAAAGTTCCACCTTGGTATTACTGAGGCTCTCCTTTCACGGTCTGAACAGATTCATGGAGGGTCCTATGAAGTAAAAGGGCAAACCCTTTAGAAGGCGTATGTCTGCCTACATCTGTGTCGGCCATGCTGGGCACAGGAAGCACAAGAAAAGGGAAGTTCCCAGAAAAGTCAGGGAACCAGAACCACAGGCCACAGGACAGCCTGGGCTGCCTGCGAGGCTGGAAGAAGGGCCTGTGCCATTTTTCAGGGCACCAGGTACATTCTCAAATTTATTCAGGGCCAACGATTTGATCAGCCATCCATCTGTTCATCCAATCACTCGTCACCAGGCCCACACCATGCTAGGCCCAGGGGCTACATTGTGAAAGAAAACAGACACAGCCCCTGCTCAGGGAGAACATACAGGTCAGCAAGAAAACAGGTAATAAGAAAACAACACATGGATATATAACTACAAATGGTGATAAAAGCTTACAGGAAAAACAGCATACTATGCCAGAGAATAAGCAGGGAGGTCAGAACAGCCTTCCTGAGGTGACCAGTGAGCTGGCACTTGAGATGTGACAAGAAGCAGGCTGTCCAAGGGGACATAGGAAGCCTAGCAGGTATCCAGGCAGCTAGATGGTCGTGGGGAAGGAAGGTGTTTGGGTATGTCTGCATTTTTATAGGGATGGGGGCCACAGCCCTGTATTGCATTCTCAGAGTGAACCTCGAGCCTCGCAGCATTTAAGAGCCACACACCTAGCAAACCTTTATTCCCCACATGCTCCCTGGGGTAGGCCCATGGCACTCAGCAAACTTTAGGACCCAAATCTCAGGGGCACAGTGCTTTTTCTGTGACACCCCATTTTCTCAAGTCTCTCCTCATTCTTTCCTGCTTGTTTCTCCTTCTCACTCCCTGTCCTCGGGCCCGCAGACACAGACAGACACACTGCAGGCCCCTGAGCAGGTACAACGCAACTCGAAATGCCAGAGCAACAAGGTAGCAGGACTGCAAAGCAGAGACGCAGCTTATAAACTGTCTCTTGGCCCAGGCAGGTGCCTGTGAAATGTTTGACAGTCCAGGAGACATATCAGCAACATGGCTCAGGCCACACTTTCAGGGCAGAATTGAAGCCTTCCTTTCCAGGAATGGCGTCATAGATCAACCCTCACACAGTCAGCCCAGCCACCCACCACCCCCACCTTCCTCTGGGACCTACTGGGCTCTGTTTTGGGCTCGAGTGAGTAGGAAGGCCCTGGCCCTGAACAGCAAGCCTGAGGAAGACCTGGGGCAGAGGAGGTGCACCTGCACAAAACCCATGGGAGACACAGCTCACAAGGAATTCCACCCAAGCAGCTCTGGTCTCTTGAGATACAATTAAATCATCATTTCAATAAAATATTTATTGAAACACTACAAAGTTCTTTTCCCCGTGCCAGAGACTGTGCTAAACAATCTACATGCATTTTCTCATTTAACTCTCACTCCACTCCAGGAGACAGCATTGTCAGTCCAGTTTAGAGATGAGCAGACTCAGGCCAGAGAGGTCAAGAAGCTGAGGAATGGCAGAGTGAGGTCAACTAGGCTTTCCAAAAAGCAGATGCTGAGGCCAAGTTGGGGTACGCGTAGTTTGTTGGAATCACACCTGTGAGACAAGGATGGAGGTCAGCCAAGCCTTCAGGGGGCTTTGCAGTCCTCGGAGGTTGTCTCTCAGGCACATGAGCTCCACAGCAAAGGTGGCTGTCAGAGGAGTCCTGTGCAGGGAGGAAACTGACAGGCCCTGGTCCCATTGCCTTGTTCAGCTGGGAGCTGTCCCAGAACAACACTTTCCATCAAAATTTAAAGCAGATCCTGAAAGAGCTATCAGCTAACCACACTGCTCACAGCGAGTTCTTTCTTGAAGGGGATTCTGAGCAGAATTGACTCCCCTTTGCCTTCAGGCCCAAAGGCTAACCACTAGAGCAGAAGGGACTTCTGAGTGCATGCTGCCCACCTCCCTCACAGTAGAAATGAGCCAGGGAAGTTAAATAATTGGCCCAAGGTCACACAGAAAACTAGCAGTGCGCTGTCTTCTTGCTTAGAGGCAGCACATGTTCTAAATTTCGGGGTTGTCTTCCTCTGTGTTTGTCCTGGAATAGGGATCCCCATAGTTGCAGTGCTGTGATCTGGAAGAGTGTCCCTCCCTCTGATTCTTGCCCTATCCTCACATGCTCACAAGGACCCTCTGTCCTGAGAAGCAGGTGAATATTAGGCAGAACAAGGTTTTCCCATATCCTCCATTGCAGTAGATACTTTTATGCAGTAGTTGTTGAGATGCACAGGCCAGTGGAGGCACACCGACAAGGGTAGTGGGGGTCAGGGAGCACTTCCTAGAGTGGGAAATGCTCTATCTGTGGTCTAGCTTCAACTTGACTCTCTACCGTCAGGGCTGTGCCATCTCACCTTTGCTCCATGAGCTCAGCTACTCTGGCTTCCTTTCCATTATGCAAATGTGCCATGATTCCTCCCGCCTCAGGGCCTTTGCACATGCTGTTCTCTCCACCTAGAATGTTCTTCCATCTTCTGTTTCCCTTTCACCTTGGAGGGCCTTAGAAAAATCATCAAAATATTGCCTGAGATTCTCTTGAGACCACATTATAATGATTCCCACGTTGTGCATAAGGTTAACAAGTTTTGGCTGTAAGTAAAGTAAAGATAACACTTCCATTTGTTTCTAAGAAAAAGATTGCATATCTGTGGTGGGGAAGGAGGATTACACAGTGGCCAAAGGTCTCCTTAGTGACAGTGCCTCTTAGCTTCAACATTATACTTGCTTGCCTTGGCAATATATGGATATAGAAAGGCAAGGAGGGTGGAAGGAAGAGAGGGAGTCATGGAAATTTCTGGTCCACAAGGCCTCCTGTCTTTATCATCCATGCCCTAATATTGTGGTGAAGATTTGTCCATTTCGGCCACGGCACACTAGAAATATCTGAAGAGATTTCTTTCTGTTATCCTCACCTGAGGGCATGTCTATTGACTTGAGAGAGAGAGGAAGGGGCAGAGAGAGAGAGAGAGAAAAACAGAAAGAGAGAGAGATGTACAAGAGAAACATTGATCAATTGCCACCTGGACATGCCCTGACCAGGGATTGAACCCACAGCCCAGCTACGTGTTCTCACTGGGAATCAAACCTGCAACATTTTGGTGTATGGGACAATGTGCCAACCAATTGAGAAGCCCGGCCAGGACCTGGAGAGCTTTTTAAAGATACAAATGCCCACACCTCAACCCTGGACATTCATTCACCTGCCGTGGCTGAGCTAGGCCTGGAACATCATATCTAAGGGCTCCCAGGGTGGGGATCTCCAGGGAGACACTGCCTTAGAGAGTGAGCTAGTTCTATGCTCCATGCAGACACAGATGCGAGAGCCAACGCCTTGGTGTTGGTTTCTCCCTGCTCTCATAGACCCCAAAACGGAAGCTTGGTGGAAAGAACTAGAGACTGGAAACTTGAGAACTGGGCTAGGAGCCTCCCAGTTTTGAGCCTCAGTCTTTGTATCAGCAGGAGATTTCTTTCTCCGCTTCCTAAATCTCACCCACCACGTTGACCGTTCTCTTATCACTAGCAAATCACCATTTGCTAGTAATTACCCTGGGTACTTGGTCATTGTCTTTCTTTCTCCTTTGGCAAGTAAAGCTGGGTCCTCCCCTGTCCTGTCCAGTGTTTCATCCTCACACCTGAACTCTGTCAGAGCAGGTGCTCAATAAATATTTGTTGAAAGAATGCTTGAAATTAGATGAAGTATATAGAATGCTTGACATAGAGCAAGCACTCAGCCTAAGATGAGCCCAAGAAGGCCAGAGAATGCTCAGTCCTTCCTTACCGCCCTGCCACAGGGTCTGTGGTTCCACTGGTACATCCAAAAGCAGTCACCGAGAGCACATAAGCAGACAGGTGTGGCTGTGTTCTAGTAAAACTTTGTTTACAAAACTGGGCTGTGGGCCAGGTTTGGCCCTCTGGTCCTGGTCTGGGAGAGGCCCCTCAGGAAAGCTCTTGGACAAACACAGGTTAGAGTCCAGGAGCCAGAATTTGTGGAACGGTTGTGCCATGGTCAGGGCTTCTGAAACAGCCCGCGGTGGCAGGCTCTGAACACTAACTAGTGATACAACACATAAACCTCACTGTTCTGGGAAACTTTGGCCCACAACCTCACTCTCTCCTGACTTTCCAAAGAGCAGTGGAGGTGGGCCCAGTGCTGATCACTGATGCGTCAGGGAAAGGGAGCCTGCGCATTTAATTAAATGTTATTCAAGAAATAAAATTCAGGCCCTCAGCTGACAATGCAGAATATTAAAGCATCAATTTCCTGAAGGAAACCTGCCTTAATGAGATTCTCCAAATGAATGGAAGGGGAGAAAACCATATTAATCCCAGCTGCTAATGTCTGCCCCATCAACCCAGAGTGACGTCTTGATCAACAGAAGCTGATGATACCGGTTTAGTGAGAGAAGAAGGTGTATAGGCTCTGCGAGTCCTCTGGGGTCCAGAGGCAGCCAGACCCATGGAAAGAAGGCCCTTC
Organism: Micronycteris hirsuta; assembly: GCA_004026765.1. NCBI lineage: Eukaryota > Metazoa > Chordata > Mammalia > Chiroptera > Phyllostomidae > Micronycteris > Micronycteris hirsuta. Next base: position 23,576 of record PVJI01014013.1, on the reverse strand, counting down.
CCTCTCTGAGCCCCTAGAATATGGTACAGCCATAACAAGTCACACCAGCATGGCCAACAGGGCAAATAACTGACAGGCATCATGCAGGGAGGTCTACAGTGGAGCGTCACAGTGCTCTGCCCTTGGTCCTGTCCCGGGCAACTTTTCATCAGTGACTTGGAAGGGTATAAGGGGAGATATTGACCTCCTTTGCTAATAAGCAGAAGCTGGAGTTCAATTAATTTATGTAAGATACCTGAAATCCTTAGAACAAACAGACACTATTGAATGTTTCCTTTCCTTGTCTAACCCTTCAGTGCCCTTCTTACCCCAGAACCCAGTGTGAATAAAGTCTAGTTACTCAATTGAATACCATCTTCACTGTTTTTGCCATTCTCTTATCCCCTGTCCTATTAACTTAGCATATTATCTTTAATTTGATTCATTATCTCAAAAATATACAGAGTCCAGCACAAATAATGCCCCTTTTTTATTACAAAAGCTTTTATTACAGAATCATAGCATGTAGTTCTGTAACATAACAATACCACACTCAAGCCCACCATGTGGCATTTTAGGTGAAATGTTCAAATTAAAACTATAAATTATTACACCCATATTATTACCCTACCAACCACACTCAGGTAGGCATTACTTTTGCCGGACCCCATATTTTAAAGGACACTTAAGATCACTACTGAGTATGAAGAACTGGAATCACTTATCTCCAGCAAAAAGTAGCTGTGAAGACAAATATGCTGAAAACTAAACATTGTTATTATGGCTAAATGTCATTGCCAGATAAATGCTGAGATTTGCCTACGATTTGTTCTCCATCAGTCAGAGATGAGGGAAAGTTAGGGAGGTGTTAAGAACACACTGGAACTACTGAGACGTACATATCACGCTCTGGGCTGTTCAGTGATATTTAGCATAATGTCCAGACAGTGCCACCACCTGTGCCCCAAGTCAGCCCGAATCTCTTTCTGTTGCTTAGACTCCAAGTCCCCTAACTGATACGTTGTCTTGGTTATCAACTCTCTCCATGTCCCTGGTCCTGCCTTTTCTGTTTCCAAATGCCACAGAGCGGCTTCACTCTAGGACGTGAAATAAAGCAAGGCTCAGCTTCTAGGGTAGCCAGAGGTGTGTCTGGCTTCAAGTGGAATCAGCCAGGATCCCAGGCAGGGCCGGTCACTTTCTGACACATTGGGTTGTATCTTCCCAAAGCAGTGGCTGCGCACAGTAGGTGTCCAATCCACAGGTGTTAGATGATGATAGCCTAAATACAGCACTGTGCTCCTCTGCAGCATAGCCGAAGATGCCTGCTGGTGTTGGGGGAGAAAGTCTCTGTGTTTTCCCATCTGACTCTGCACTCGGGGACTGGAAACATTCCCGAGTTATGGGAAGGAATGTCGATCTTTATTACATGTGGGATGCATCTGCTTTGGGGACATTTGATTGAATGTCCAATCGTCGCTATTAGTCTTCATTGAATACTAAATATAAATAGGGGGAATCAGGAAAGATGACCAGATTGTGAAAAATTTCCCACATTTATTTTTGCAGTGCTGTTAAATCCATTTCTGATTAAAATAATTCATCACTTATCCATAGCTAGCAATACTGGAGGGTTATCCACACGTGGATCTGTCTTAGAAATAGGCACCAACTTAAAGTGATTTTTAATAAAAATACATTATTTTTAGCCAGCAATCTGGTTCCAAGGGCGGGTTGCTGACAAAGGGAAGGAAGCTATTCTGTGAGTCAGTGAATATTTTCCAGAAAATAAATGAAGGAGAAAACAAGAGAGGCAGCTAGCTACCCAGGTGACACAAATTCCTGGTGCTACCTTTGCTTCATGTTTCATTTTTCTTAATTTTTGGCGAGGGACAGGGGCAGGTGTAGTTGTTGTTTTGTTTTTAATGAAGTTAATCAACAGCTCCTGATAACTCAAGCTGGGTGTTTTCTTCCATGAATGTGTCATGACTTGCAGACGTATCTGCGAAAGAACACAGAACGTGCCCATACTCAAAAGATCCTCGGGGTGGCATCCGAGGCCCCTCACAACCCACCACTCCCTGCTGCCCAGGTCCCACAAACCTGTGCTTCAGCTGCGTTAAATTCTCATCTTTCTCCAGCAGGTATAGTATGTTCTCTTTGAAATAAAAGGATAAAGATAAGAAAACATATTCATATTTGCTATCATTTGCATAAAGCAAGTCTGGAAGGCTGCTTGGGAGAGGAAACAAGTGACTACCTGGGGGGACACGGAAGGGGTTAGGAGGGGGAAGGGAGGTATATTCATTTATAAACCTTTTTTAGCCTTTAGATTTTCAAGCCATGTGAATGTATCTCCCATTCAGAAATAAAAAGGAAAGAAGAAGAGAAGGAGGGAAAGAGGGTGAGATGGAAACAGACACCAAAATGTACTGTGGAGAGGACTGATCACACTTTAATTCTTTGCATCATCTTCATTTAATGCCACCTTGCCCTGCAGGCTGTGCTCCAGACCAACCAAGTCTGCCTTGTTGAGAAGTTTTTCCTTGCCCACACCCAGTGCCCACTAGGAGCTCAAAGCTGATGTGTTGAGTGAATGAATGAATGCCCTAGAGGTTCATACAATGCATTGTTGGAACACAGAGGGCCGGTGCCAATTCCTTGGAAAGGGGTGTTGACTGAGTCTAACCTCGTGGATCATGTGGCATTGGGTATTATTAATATTGGAGATGAAGGCACTACATCCCAGCAGAAGGAACGGCACCAACAAAGGCAGAGAGACTTGGCAAAGGCTGAAATGTTTCAGGGGCTCCAAGTGTAAGAGTGTGGCTGCTTTCTTCAGTCCTCTGCAAACACACTTAATTTACTGAATTTTGAGCACAGCATTGAGTCCAAAATAGGACCGTTGGCAGCTGTGGCTTGCACATGGAAGCAAGGGGCAGTGTCCGCACCTGTCAGGAGCAAACACCCCTCCTAGTCCATCTCCTGTCCAGACAAGATCCCTGGACCTGCAGCCATGACCTTGAGCATCTGCCTCCCATGGGATGAAGACTGTCAGCGCCTGCAAAGCAGACAGACGTGCTAAAATTCACGGCACTCTCCAATGACTGGGCAAGCGATGCGCCCTTTCCTGGGTCTGACAGATCCCTGAGCTGCTCATCGACCAGTGTGCCTCCCCTCACGCACTGTGATTAGCTGGGGTGCGGTGACAGCTGGCTGACATTAATTATCTGTGAGTTAGAAGCATCCGAGAACACAAACAGAGGGCTGTCAGCAGAGCAAAACGGCATCATTATTGCTCCTGTGCTTTGCAGCTGGGACCATGAGCAGGGACACAGCCTCTCAGGTTCAAGGAGGGGTGGGCAAGGCCAGCAGCCCTGCCCAGCAGCCCTGCCCAGCAGACTCCAGGGTTGTCCACAAGCAAATCGTTGGGTTGACTTACAAAACCATCAGGCCACCAGTGGTAAGCAATGCATTACCCACCACCCTGCGCCAGAGCTCATCCATCACCCCCTCCTGACAGTTTTACCTCCTAAATAGTTCTCACGTCTACCCACTTCACATTCCACCCATGCCAGTCTGTCTCTTAGCCCTGAAATTTCCTCCTACCCTGTCCTCCCTTCTATTCATACCCACTCTCACCCCTCTCTGCCCTGAGCAGCCAGAGGAGGCCTTCAGAGTCCAAGTCAGGACCGGCCGCTGCTCTGCTCAGGACCCACCACCATCCCTGCAAACCCAGTTTGTGGCCCTGCTGTACCCTCCAACTTCAGCTTCATCCAGCTCTCCCCTGCTCCCCCGCCACATTCACTCTCAATCGGTTTCCACAGCCTCTTTCCATGCAGCTTTTGCGCACACTGTTCCCTGTAACTGGAATGCTCTCCCCTCTTCCCCCCATGCCCTAGGGTTCCTTGAATATCCTGTCATGTATCCCTTCCCCAACAATGCTTCCCTCAGCCCCAAACTGCAACAAGTTCCTTTGTCTTACAAGGAGGCAGTGAAGTGAAGAGGCCAAAGACATAGAAGCTGGGATCGAACTGGCTAGGTTCAAGCCTCAGCCCAAAAATTGAGTGGCTGTGTGACTCTAGACAAGGAACTTAACCTCTCTGAGCTTCAATTTCCTCCTCTATAAATGGAAGTGATAATAATATCAATCCCAAAGGGTTGCTTTAGGACTAAATGAGTGGATAGAGGTAAGAGGCACTCGGAGCACAGCCTGGCCCATGAGTGTTATACAAACATCAGCTGTTGCTGTTTATATATAGCATCTGGCAGAAGTAACACCTGCTTGAGTGTGGTTGATAGGGTAATAATATGGGTGTAATAATTTATAGTTTTAATTTGAACATGTCACCTAAAATGTCACATGGTGGGCTTGAGTATGATATTGTTATGTTACAGAATTACATGCTATGATTCTGTAATAAAAGATTTTGTAATAAAAAGGGGGCATTACTTGTGCCACATCCTGTACTTCTCATTTCTCTGTAATCATATTTAGCGGGATAATTTGATTAATTCTATCTTCAATACATACTAGATCAGGGTTTCTTGACTTCAACACTACTGACAGTTTGGGGTGGCTAACTCTTTGTTGGGGGCTGTCCTGTGTATTCTGGGTGCTTAGCAGTCTCCCTTCCACCACCCCCTGGATGCCAGTGGCATCTCCTACTTGTGGCAACCCAAGGCATCTCCAGATTTGGCCCAGTGTCCCCTGGGGGCAAAGTCATCCTGGAGGAGATCCCTTCTCTAGTCTCTGTGTGAGCAGGGGGTCTCCATCGCCATTTCCACCCAGAACCTAGCATAGTGCCCGGCCCGAGGTAGGTGCTAATTCAGTATGTGTTGAACGAATGAATGAATGAAGACATCTGTAATATAATGATCTTAGGAGATATGAAGTCAGGTCTGGGATCAAGTCCTGCCTCCACTAGTCCTAGAAGAGATGATCTAGGGCACATCACTCCACACCTCTGAGCTTCCATGTCCTCATCTCTGAAATGGGGGAGCTGACAATGATCAGGATGTCTACGCCATCGCAGGGCATGTTATAAGGCACAGATGAACGAATGGCGATGACGCGCTTTATAACCTGTCACATGTTATACAGATGAACAGAGTGGTCATCAGCCCCCCTCCAAATGATGGAGTGACTTTCCCTGCTACCAGGCAGTGGCCTGCCTTGTCTGGCACCGTCTGGGCTGTGACAGGCATGGGCACGTAATGTATGCTGTACATAAGGAGGATAATATATCCCTTCATCCCTCTCTTAATATTGCTGTAAATATGTCTTATGGGGGAGATGATGAAGATACAGTGGGCATGGTGATGATGGAGTCAGACCGATCAGATCGCACACCTGACATGAGGGCAGTTTCCCTGCCACTGTTCCATTACGGATGGTGTGATGGGTAGATTGTGGTGTCAAGCACATTTTGAATTATGGCAAGCCCAGGGCACTTAATTACATTGTTTCTAATAAAGAGAGGAGCCGTGTGGTAGCAGGAGCAAGCTGTGCTCCAGAGTTTTGACCACCTGGCTTCAAATCCTGGCTGTGGTGCTCCTTGCTGTGTGAGCTGAGGCATGTCCCTGCCCTCTCTGGACCCCAGCTGCTGAAGTGGCACAGTGACACAGCACAGTGAAATATGTGAAAATGACATCCATTTAGGGAAGGGGAAGGCCGGCTGAGAAAGCAGGACAATATTGTCCCCAGTAAACTCCAGTCTGTCAAATGTGCTGACGGGATTTCTTTGCAGGAGATAAACCTGCTCATGTGACCTGGATTTGGTTTCTAAAATGAAGCAAGGAATATTCTTTAATTTTCCTCTGGCTCAGTAGGGGTGTCATGGCCAAGTGGGTCAGACATGGAGCCCAAAGCAAGAAACTGGGGGTCTGGCTAAGGCAGCTTGGCCTCCCTTTTCATATCCCCAAAATGTGAACTGGAAATGAGAAGCACATTGTCTCAGATGGTGGTTGTCATGGTCACATGGGAGAACGGAGACCACATGTATCAAGTGCTCAGTCAGTGACGTGGGAGGCACTGCACCGGTGAGGACAGGCTGCGCAGTGTGCGAAGTCTCTTCTGCCCCAAGAAAGGCCTGACATTCCCTCTTCTCCTGGCCAAGCCCTCAGCCCCTCCCCAACAGAACAAAGTAGAAAACTGGCAAGCACACCCCAAATTAAATTGGGGGATTCTCTTAAAATCTCAAACTCCCTGATATTTGACCCATCCGCATCCACGAGTTCCTCATAATTCAATTTCAGCACCTGATTGCAGCCTAGAATCCAAGACCTTTCAGGGGTGTCCAGCCTCTTGGCACCTTGGGGCCACACTGGAAGAAGAGTTGTCCTGGGCCACACAAACACTAACGAAAACTGATGAGCACAAAAAGGGTTTTAAGTATATTTACGATTTTGTGTTGGGCCGCATCCATAGCCATCCTGGGCCACATGTGGCCTGCGGGCCGTGGGTTGGACACCCCTGCAACCAGAGATCCTGAGGACCAGTGCTGACAACTGGGCTTCCAGATGCCAAAGTCATCTCCCTGGAGACCAGATCCCCAAGGATCTGCACTTACTGCCTGCACTGGCCTGAGGCCATCCCTCTGAGCTTCAGCTTCAGGCAGCTTTTGCTTAACCAGCAAATGCCCAACCCAAGGATGGGACACACACCCCTCCCTGGGCTTGCCTTTTCGCACCAATAAAAGGGGCTGCTCAGCCGAAAGATTTCTAAAATGGTAGTTAAGCTCTAAAACACCATGATTTAAGCCTTTTTTGAGTTCTTTCTCTGTGGCTGGCCATTCGCTAGGAGCACTAAAATCTCACACTTTCATGGGATTAACATTTGATTAGGGATAGTGAGAAAATGCTCAAAGAGGGGCGTCTTTGTGGGGGCTGAGAGCCTGACCTGGCAGGCTCCAGGCAGACCGCAGGTGCAAAAAGCATCCTCTGTGACAGACACTCCCAGGTGAGACTCCTATTTATGCTTCTGTGCTGGGAACAGAAAGTCAGTGGAAACTAGTTAGCAGGTGAGAGCCTGGCTCCTGGAGTCAGACAGACCTGGATTCAGATCGTGGCTTTACCAGTTATTAACCATGCTATCCTATGTCCTGCCCTGTAGTGGACACTGGGTTCCTATGACAGAGGATAATAATGGAACCTACCCCACAGGGTGCCCTAAAGACCAACTTAGAGGACACATGTAAAGTGCTTTAGCTCAGGGCCTGTCACAATGCTGGCGCAAACTTCTTTATAGAACAAGGCACCCTTGTGTTTCAAACTCTAGCACATCTGAATCAACTAGAGAGCTTGTTAAAAATAGATCACTGGTAATGATCTCACCAGGAAAAAGAAACTGTAGTTACATGAGGTGATGAAGGTATTAGCCAATGATCTGGTGGCAATCATTTCTGCAACATATAAATGTGTCAAATCCACACATTGTACCTTAAACTTACACGATGTTATATGTGTATCTCGGGGCAGGAAGGTGGGTGTGGTTATGAAAAGGTAACTGGGGACGCTTCAGTGTGGGAACTCTTCTGTAACTGGACTGAGGTAATGGCCACACAGCCTACACACGCAGCAAAATTGTGCAGAACTAAATTCGGGGGACACCGGCACACAAATAAGTCCACGTGAAAATGGGGAAATCTGAGTAAACCAGTGCATTGTGTCAGTGTCGGTGTCCTGTTGTGATATTATTGTACAGTTTCGCCAAATGTTACTACTGGGGAAAAACTGAGAAAAGTGTACAGAAGATTTCTCTGTATCATTTCTTAAAACTGTATGTGAATTTAGAATCATTCTAAAACAAAAAAGATTTCTGGATTTCACCCCCATACTTAGTAGGTCTAATGTAGTAGAACTTGCATTTTTTATCACATGACTTTTATCTCAGTTTTATTGAGATATAGAGGACATATGAAGGGGGACCCAAAAGAAACAGAATTTATTTATAAAAAATTGTGTATTTATTCTTACATGTTTAAATGTCAGTCACCCTCAAAGTACTTTCCAATTGATACAGTACACCTATCAAGACGGTGTTCCCCTTGCTCTAAACATGTTTCTGAACTCATTGATTTTGATGCCTTTTAGTGTTTCTGCCATTTTTTGTTTCCCCTCTTCCACACAGGCAAAATGTTTCCCTTTAAGGACTTTTTCAACAGGGGAAACAAAATCACTCAGGATGAGACTGGGTGAATAGGGAGGGCGGGACACAGGGGTCATGCCGCTTCTCAGTCAAAACCTGCTGAGCACTCAGCATGGTGTGGTGCAGGCAGGTACACTCGTAAATCACCCATCATGAAACGGGCAAACTCACTGAAGGTCTTCAAAAAAATCACTGAGCCAAACTCAGCCTCTCACAACACCACCAGCAGGTACAGTGATACAGATGAGTTTCTGGAATACTCACCTAGTCAAGGAAGCCTTCACTACAAGGGGACCATCCTCCAGAAGATAATTCCAGTTTTGGGGGGGTCCCCCCTCATAAGTGTAAGGTGCACAACGCGATGATTTAATGTACCTTATACTGTGCCATGATTAACATAATAAGGTTAGTAAATACATCTATTACCTTACACAGTTAATTTTTATACGTGGTAAGAACATTTAAGGTCCATTATCTTAGTGATTTTCAAGGACATGATACGGTGCTGTTAACCATATCACCACACTGTTCCTCAGACCCCAGAAGTTACAACTGGACGCTTATACCCTCGACAATTATTCCTATCCCCTGCCCCTTAGCTTGAAAACACTCAATCTACTCTGTGTTTCTATAAGTTTGTTTTGTTTTTAGATTTCATGTATAACTGAAATTATACAATATTTGTCTTTCTCTGACTTATTTCACTGAGCGTAATGTTCTCAAGGTCCATCTATGTTGTCACAAATATCAGAAATGTTCCTTCTTTTTTATGGCCAAATAATACTCCATTGTATATATGTACCTCATTTTCTTTATCCATTCATCTGTTGACGAGAATTTGCATTTCTAACAATTCCCAGGTGATACTGCTGATACTAGTCATCTGAGGACCAGACTTTGAGCACCACTGAGTTAGAAAAAAGGCTAAACTGCTTTATCAAAGAGGCCCCAGAGGAGCTGAAAGGAGATAGAAATTTTAAATTCACATGAGAGTCCCCAGCTGTAAAATGCAGGTTGGGAAGAAAATCAACTCCATAAGTTCCTGCAAGGACCTGGGTTCTGCCATCTGTGGTCTTAGCAGGCCTTCGCCTGCACAAGTAGACTTGGTCACTGACCACCATGCCCACCTTCCAATCCTGAGAAAGAGGGAAGAGAGGAATTCCAGGGCAAGCAACTTCTTTGGAAGCAGATGAGGAAGCAGTTGCCCTCATCGCTCCCACTCACACTGCGTCAGTTGAGCCACATCACAGAAGAGCACCTCACTGTTTCATGGTGAAAAATGCAGTCAGTAGACACATGACTTGTTCCCAAGAATAAGGAAGAGAAGAATTTGGAAGCCAGACTGCAGTGTGCCACAGTCATCTTGACCTAGGAAAGGGCAGGAACAAGGAAGACACATCTGAGATATGCCTCCATGCAGGACCATTTCAGTGCACAGTCAAGAGCTCAGGGCAGGGAAGAGGGTTGAGAGAGCAGGAATATAAGGTATGCCCAGAAAAAGTCCAGCCATTGTTAATATAACGAGAGTGGTTTGAGCAACTTCAGGGTAACCTGGCAGCCAAGGCAAGTGTACTGGACTGTGCATGCGTGAACAATGATGACTTCACTGGACTAGTCAGTGGGGGTGGTAGACGCTGTTGAGTGAGCATGTGTACTGGGTGGCAGTCACATTCAAAATGACTGAGTGAGTACAGCAATGAATCTGAATCATATTTTGTGTTAAGCTTGAACATTCCTCCAAAGAAACTATTCAGGTGATTCAGAAGGCTGCAGTTGTGGGCAACTGGTGATTGGCAGCTTCATCACAACAACATGCCCACTCATGCATCATGTCTCGTGCAGAGTTTTTTGGCAAAATATCAAATCACCCAGGTGACTCAGCCCCGACTTCAACCCAGATTTGGTGCCCTGCAACTTCTGGCTTTTCCCAAAACTAAAATCACCTTTGAAAGGGAAGAGAGTTCAGGCCACCTATGAGATTCAGGAAAATACAACAGGGCAGCTGATGGCAATTGGAAGAATTGTGTGAGGTCCCAAGGTGCCTACTTTGACGGGGACTGAGGCATCACTGTCCTATGTATGATGTTTCTTGTATCTTGTATCTTCTTCAATGAATGTCTCTATTTTTCATAGTACATGGCTGGATACCTTCTGGACAGGCCTAGTATTCCAACACTTTATTCACACACACACACTCTTTGTTACTTTGTTATTTTCCTGTTTCCCATTCGACCTGTGAAGAATAATAACCTAAACAAGAAAACAGCCAGAGGGGTAGTTCCTATTCCATCTCCTCCCTGCCAATGCCTGGTCCCTCTGCCATCCAGAACTGGGTCTAGGGAAACAGGGTCACTCAACAGCATCAGTAAAGACTCCTGGGCTCCAGGTTCTGGGCAGGGAGCACAACTGCTGCAGCCCCCTCTGCAGCCCCCTTCAAGCCAGTAGCTTAAAGAACAATCAGACCTTTGCCTGGAGCCCAATGGCCCCACCATCTGCCACGCAATGACTTCCACTGTGCCATTTGTATTGCAAGTGTTGATAAAATGTCTCACACACTGAATGTGTTAAGGTCATTAAACTTTGTGGAGAGATGGCTTCAGGTATTTCCTCAGAATTTATCACCAGCCAAGCCACCAGAGCTGTGCACAATTACAAGGAGCCCAGAGCAGCTCATGGGCAATGGGCCTGTTTTATTTCCCCTTGGGGATTTTTAGCTCATGTTGCCAAATTCCCTTACGTTGGATTTTATGACAAATGTCTTAATTAAAGTACGGGTGATAGAAGTGGTAGCTCCCCGTCTCTCTGAAGTGAAAGATACAAGGTGTTCACACAGATATAATGGACCACTGTGGCCTGTTGGAAATCATGGGAAAAACTAGGTATTAGTGATGATAATTGAGATTCTGCACCCAATTCCTTCCGATGTGTGGGTCCTCCCAAGCAGGGCTCTTCTAACAATGCCTGCCTGGAGACAGCATCAGGTCCCCAGATTAAGATCTCAGTCCTACAAGACTGCCCTCCTACCCCAACTTCAGACACCAATCACAAGTCCAGATTGTCCCCTTGACTTCTGACACCTCAGCTACTGATCTGAGGTCCCTACCACCCCCAACTTGGGTTCATTTAATTTGCTAGACCTCTCACAGAACTCAAAGAAGCAGTTTATTTACTAGGTTACCAGTTTATTCTGAAAGGATATAACTGAGGAACAGCCAGATGGTAGAGATGTGGAGCAAGGTATGGGAAAAGGGCTTGGAGCCTCCACGCCCTCCCTGAGCACACCACTCTCCCCACACCGCCCCGCATCCACCAACCCAGAAGCTCTCAGAACGGGGTCCTTTTGGATTTTTATGGAGGTTTCATTATATGCACATGATTGATGAAACTATCAGCCCTTGCTGATTGGACTCAATCCCCTGAGGTCTGAGGGTGTGGCTGAAAGTTCCAACACTCTAATCACCTGGTTGGCTCCCCTGGCAGGCAGCCCCCATCCTTAGGGGCTGTCCAAAAGTCATTTCATTAGCATAACAAAACCTTCATTATTCTAAGCAGAGGAAATTACAAAGGTTTTAGGAGCTCTGTGCCAGGAATGGAGGTGAAGACCAAATATATATTTATTATAAATCACAGCATCACAATGATGGTGATGATGAGGAGGAGGAAGATGATGACATCAACCGTTACAGCACTTAAGGGTTACATACTGTGCACCAGGCCCTTTATATTGATTGCTCCCTGTGCTATACATACTATCACTATAAGTGATAGTCTACAATACAATCGTGACTCAGAAGTTAAAACGTTTGCCAACCTCATACAGCAGGCAGGTGATGGTGTCTGTACTTTAATCCAGAGCTCAGTCTTCCTGGGCACATCAGACATAACAAGCCGGTGTCCGGTACTAAAATCTAGCCCTGCAGATGTATTTGCTTGACCCACAGAGTATTTTAATGTTTTGAATTGATTGTCAATACATGAATATAAGATTTGGGTTATTTTTTTTATATTACTAAAAACACCCCAGTTTCTGGCTTCGGGAAAATTCAGAACATCTGACATCACCACGGCCACAACTCCCACAGGGTAACTATTGTCCACCTTGCATTTCTCTTGTTAAGTCATTGGCTGGCCCCACAGGCACTTCCCTTTCCAGCCCAAATGTTTCTACAAAGGGCACTGCAGGCCACTCACTGGTCAGACCCTGGCTATTAGGTACTACGAATGGCCTCCTTCTGGCTTGAGGGCAGAGACTGGCTCTGGGACACCTCTAGCCTTCCAGATCTCCAAGAGGGCCTGACAGGAGTCCAAGCAATGGATCCAGAAGCTGCCATGGCATTTCCCTTAAAAAGCATGACATGAACTTAGATCACAAGACAGAATTGGTTTGGGAGGGGCAGGTCCTGCACTCTCCTAGCTGGGTCTGCTGGGAGAAAACAACCTGCCTTAGCAGCATGATCAATGCCAGCTCCGCAACCGCCCCAGAAACTGTGAAATTGCATAGAAGATTTGATCAAAGTCCCCGTCAGCTGCCAAGCTGTAATGACTTCTGTGATTTTTCTTAACCGGATTTTAATTTCTATGTTTATTATTTGGGGACTGATGGAGCCGAGAAATGCCTCAGCCTCTGGATTCTACTCTCATTCTCTCTGGTGAAGCACTTTAAAGAACTTGGAAAAACTCAATTGCAAAAGAAAAGCATTTGGCTCTCAGGGTTTCATGTTTTGTTCCCGCTCCCCAGGCTTGAAGACAGCTCAGGAACTTAATTAAAATCAATGGAGAAAAAGAATTGAATACATCACAACATGAACATCTCTGAAAGTCTATATCACAGTGCGGCAGCACCAAAGTGAGAAAAGACCTCCTCTTATCTCCCTCCCTCTGGAGAAGAGAAAAATTAAAATTATCTCAGAGCACAGTCTCTCTCTCTCTCTCTCTTTCTCACTGAAAGCAGAAATATAAGGGAGAGATATCGAGAGGTCGTGGGAATGGATTTGCCCCTCACTCACAAGAGAGGTCAGCACTAAACAGAAAAGACCCCATTCATTACTAACTGATGTACATGATATTTAACTTCCTTTAGAAACCCTACAAAGTCATTGTGCTTAAGCCTCATTTTCCAAATGAATTTAAGTAATTTTCTCTTCATTGGCCTGGGCTTCAGGTAGTTCCTAATGCCCATCATTTACCTGGAACTCAGCAAGTTGTCCTTCCCAAAATAGCCCAGTGAGTCTCCCTAGGACTTATGGACAAAACATCTCTTCATCTGAATCACACCCACAAGGGGCCAATGAGGATTCCACAGGACAAGCGGCCTGACTCCTGCCTTTCACCACAATTACACTTGGCCACTCTGTCCCCAGGGGAAGTGAGCTCATTCTTTAGAGAACCAGAGGAGGAAATTCCCCTCCAGCCCTGAAAATGCACTAAAGTTTCTGACATCCCTCCCTCTCCATGGACCGGTTCTTCCTGGAAACTACTCTGAATCCACTCTGAATCTTTTAGGCTCAGGGTGGATCTCGTCCTTGGGAAGTTCACACCCTCCCAAGACTGAACTATGAGTGCATCCAAAAATAAGTAATGGATCCTCTTCCTTTTTTCCTTCATCCTTTTCTCCATCCTGCCCAACATTCTGCCCTCTTGCCTCCCAAAGCAGATAACCCTCCCACCCAGCTCCTGGCACAAAGCTTGTGTTTATTAAACATTAATTCCTTGCTTTTGTTTCTTCTTTCTGTTATGCTTGGGCCCTGGGATGGTGGAGGTCACTGGTCAGTTCTACCTTTCTCCTGGAGCTGTTCGACCTGGAAGGACCATGCTTAAACAGGGCTCAGGGCAGAGAGGTGAGTGCAATGACAGAGCTACAAGTACCACAGGACCTCAGGAAAGAGCTTCCTCAGCCTTTTATGACCCACTCTCCACATCAAAGCATGCCCTTGCTACACACTCAGCTACATAGCACCAGACACAGACAGTTTCCTTTTTTAAGCACTCGCACATGGAATGAGTAGTCACTCACCCATGTGTCCCTTTCCTGATTGACGGCCAGCATCTTGAGGACAGGGAAGACTCCACAGAGGAGATGCAACTTTGCTTAGGTCTTGCTGGTTAGAAGGAAAGACAAATGGGAGAGGGGAATGCAAGTGAAACATGAACATAAAATGTATTTCTGGGTTGGATGGTCACACGTGTATTAGTGCCCTAATCAAGCTGTGTAACAAGCGACCTCAAACTCAGTAGCTTATGGCAAAAGCATTTATCTTCATGCTCATGAGTGTGCAGGTCAACTGCAATTCTACTGATCTCAGCTGTGTTTGGCTTCGAGCTCTGGGTTGGCTCAGGTGGCTCCATGTGTGTTTGTTCTGGGCCCAGACTTAAAAGGCTTCAAGACCTTCTCAGGGTAGATCAGCCTTGGCCTCTTATAGCCCTGTCCCAGGAGCTCTCCAGCTCTCCAGGCTGAAACTCTCACCCTCTTCTGGGCCAAGCCCCAAACTGGAGGGGGCAGGAAATGTGCCCTGCCTCTGCTGGGAAGAACTCGAGTCATGAGGCAGCAAGCATGCATTCATAGTTCAGTCCTGGGAAGATGTGAGCATTGCAAAAATGACTCCATCCCTCACATCAAGAACAAGATGAGTAAGAAGGGGACTCAGAGATGGTAACTTGGTTCTTATTTGTGCAAGTAGCAGAAATGTGTGATGACATGGGAGGGAGAGTGCACTTGAGGGGGATGCCGAGTTCCATGTTGAATTGTTGAATGTGTATAGTGCCCACAGCACACTCAGGTAGAAAGGTCTGGCCCCCAATGGCTCCACAGGTCTGTGTCTCAAAGGAAAGATCTGAGCAGAAATGTGGGAGCATCAGGGTAAACATGGAAACCAAAGCTCTGAGGGATGGAAAGGGTGGAACAGGTAGTGTGTGGGGAGAAGACTGGCTAGTCCTTTCGCCTCCTTTGTAGCCACGTGACCCAGCTCTGGGCAATAAGATGAATGGAAATCTTCCAGAATGGCTGTTAAAGGTTTTTGCTCTACCAGCAAAAGGACAGATGCACAGAGAGGGGTGTTGGTGTTGCTCCTTGTCACCATCCCTGCCTTAAACACAATGGGACACTTGTTGCCATATCCCTTTATTACACTGAGGTTGACAAGCACGAGGAAGAAAAATATAGCAAGCTAAAGATGCTAAGCATAAGGTGTGGAAAGAGCCTGGGTCTTTAATGACATCACCAGCCAACCCGAAGTCATCCAGAGATTATCTCAGGAGAACAGTGAGTATCCTTACAGTTTAAGCCACTGTTACTCAAGCGATCTGTCATTCTCAGCTGGATGTGCTCCTCACTGATGCAAGGGCTATAAACTAAACCTGAGGGAATAATAATAGGTATCTAATGAGAGGGCAGAAAGCAGGAGTCAGTAAACCATAATAAAAACAGACAAATATCTTGGAATGTGGAGAAAACATCAAAATGTAATCAGAGCTCAATTCTGCAGGGAATTTTTTTAAGATAATACACAAAAATTATCCACTGAATTTCACAAGCAGAAGGCCACTACAATAGACTGAAAGTTTGTGTCCCCCCAAAATCCATATATTGAGATCCTAACCCACAACGTAATGGTATTAGAAGGCAGGGCCTTTGGGAGGTGATGTGGTCAGAAGGGTGGAGCCCAGTGAATGGGACCAGCCTTGAGAGCAGAGGACCTGGAGAGCTCCTTGGCCCCTTCTGCCCTATGGGGACACAGTGAGATGATCATCTATGATTCAGGAACCTTCACTAAACACTGAATCTGTTGGCACCTTGATCTTGGACTTTTTAGCTTCCAGAAACTGTGAGAAATAAAATTTTGTTGTTTATAAGCTGCCCAGTCTAAGGTATTCTGTTACAGTAGTCCAAACTGACTCAGATAACCACTGATGTCCTCAATGACAGTAGTGTTTTGGGGGGAGGCAAGAAATGAAGTGAAAGGTGACCAGCAATGAGAGGTGAGTTGGACATTCACCTTCTTGCTGCCCTTCGGGGGGTACCTCATCTGTGACTCCAGGGCTGAGGCTCGCGACCCAGAACTAGCTGTGCAGCCCAACCAAATCCCCCTAACTACAGCCATTAGTTCAGAACTTGGCATGGGCCCAACTTGGGCTAATCAAAGTGAAATCTGGGCCCTGTGTTAGGGGATAGGAAGAGAGACTCTCAATTTTTAATTATTATGTATTTAATTTAGGAAAGATTGTTACAGTATCAGGGGAGGAAAGGAAGAAGATATATTGCTCCTCATAAAAATGAGGTAAAATATAAAGCACAAACTGCCTCTGTTATGTTGAAATACTGCCATGCTGCGATTAACATCCCTTGCATCAACTTGGTACTGCAGGCACTTTCTTTTGCACTAGACTTGAATTTGGAAGAATGTGAAGATCATCATGCAGGCAGAAACTCCACAAGTGGATGCAACCCAGAAAGGCAAGAAAGAGGGGAGATCTTGAAACATTATGTGAGCACCTGAATCAAACTGCACCTAAAGCTGGGAAATATCCTGGACTTCAGTAAAAAAATCCCCTTACTGATATCATACCAGTTTGAACTAGAGTTTCTGACACTTGTGTAGAAAAATTTCTAATCAAAAGACTGAAACAAAGTGGCAGATGTGGGGATCAGTGACTGTCCTTAATCCTCTAATGCTGGCATAAGCAGGCACTGATTAAATCCTGTCCCCAGCCCTCTCACAGGATTACCCTTTTAGCCACCATCATTCAGTCAGCAGCTGTCCTTTCTGCCTTACCTGATGGGAAAGGTGGGCAGAGGCTATTAGCTCTTTCCACCTCCTGTCTGAATATCCTGGGGCCTCATGCTTCTCTCCTCCAGCCTGAGAAGATGAGCTACCCACCTGAGAGACAGCACTTTCTGGTTGTTTGCTTCTGTTTTCCCTCATCTCCAGCAAGATGCTATTATTGCTAAAAAGTACATCCAAGAGAAGGCACTGATTTTAGAGTAACCGGCAGTCTCTGTGCTATGACGCAGTCCTGCCAGAATTATCCATGTGTGGCCAGAGCTTTTTGCCAAGAGCTCCTAACAATTCCCTGAGTCAGTGGGACAGTGGTACAGTGGGGCAGAGGCTGCTTCTGGGGGCTAAGTGGCTGAGCTGTGCAGATTTGGAGGTCACAGGGCATGAAGCCAGCAGAGTGTTACAGTCATAGGGACTCTTGATGTGTCACTGGCACTCCACCCATCACCCTGCTCAGGAGGAGGTGAGGGCCAGGAACATGCAGATGCCCTGACATGAGGATCTTCTGAAATGCCCAATCACCTGGCCCAACTGAGGTGAGCCTGGAGAAGCACAGTCTGATCTGTTTTTAGTTTAGCAAGGGGGATCAAAGACACCAGGTATGGACTAGAGATAGGTGGTGTCTATGTATGTCATGATGTGATTTGTAACTAGGAGTCCATTCTGAGATTAAATACCCAACATGAAACCCAGGCAGGGTCAGGGAGGGTGAAGCTGAGAGAATACCAAAACCTAAAGTAAGAACCTCAAATTGAAATGACTCCAGGGCTAAAGCAAGAAAAATAACCGGGGGAACCATGCTGGGACTAGGTCATGGGGAACAGAACTCATGTCCTATCAAGATAAGCATCTACTGTCCAAGTCAGACCACAGAGCAATAAAGGGCATTGTTGTCCAGCTGTTCTAAAGAAGCCAGAAATCTGTAGCATTGTTTTAAGTAGAGTCATTTTCAAGTGGATTCATTCAAAACTGGCTACTAGTTCTATCCATTGTTTTTTTTCTTTTTTAAAAATAAATGGACTTTTGATTTCTGGTTGGACATGTGAGGAATTTAGAAATTGCCACTCAATTTTAACAACAATAAAAAGATCTGAACAAATTGGAAAATCACAACTCTTCTTGGATCCTTCAGAGAAGGGAAAACTGCTTCCCCAAAACTGGAGAGACAGACAAACAGGCACAGAGAGTCACAACTTGCCAGAGTAAAACCCATGAACAACACCCTCCATGTGCCTCTGTGAGGGTCAGTGCCCAGAGGGAGGTCTGAATTGAACTGTAGCCGAAACTCTGTCAGCTCCATGCAAACAAACCTGAGATAAAAACTCCAAGAGACCCACCTAGTTCTCCTGGAGAAAAATCCCCTTGCACTTTCTTTGTGGAGAAGGAAAAGGAGTCATTTTGAAATATAACACAATATTCTGTTTCTTAATGAGGCCTGCCTTCTAGAGAAACTATTTTTCCAGAATTGAATCTGCTGGGGCCTTTCCAGAACCTAACCTGCCTGGGGGAAGGGAAACACCCAAACGCGGACCCTTCTGACCATCTTATTTCACTTAAGGGGAAAGAACATTGAGAAGCACTGCTGACGTTCATGGTCCAGAGGCACAGGCTCACCTAAAGACCGAGACCCAATCACAGGACTACAGATACTTCCCAATCTCCACACCTAGGGTCACACTATGAAAGGTTTATTTACTTTACTTCCTTTCACCCAGTACATCACATCACCTTCCAAAAAAAATCACAATGCATACTAAAAGGCAAAAACCACAGTTTGAAGAGACAAAATAAACATCAAAACCAGAGACTGACAGATCAGGAATATTGGATTATCAGACCAGCAATTTTTTCTAAAACCATGATTAGTAAGCTAGGGGGGTTAATGAAAAAAAAAAACAGATGATATAAAAGAACAGATAGGTAATGTAAGCAGAGAAATAGGAATTCTAAGGAAGAATAAAAAAATGCTAACGATCAAAAACATCACAACATAAATAAAGAATGCCTTCTATGGTCTCATTAGGAGTCTAGACACAGCTGAGGAAAGAATCTCTGGGCTTGAAGTTACAACAATAGAAACTTCCAGGACTTCCAGCCAAGATGGAGGCATAGGTAGAAATCCTTTGCTTCCTTGCACAACCAAAAAAAGGATAACAACTAATCTAAAAACAATAAATAACCAGAAGTGCCAGAAAATCAAACTGCATGGAACTCTGACAACCAAGAAATTAAAGAAACAGTCAACCAGACCAACCAGACCAGTAGGAGGGAGACGAAGGAGACGGGACAAAAGGGTGGACAGAGAACCTGTGGCAAGGCAGTGGACCACTGGGACAGAGCTGGCTGAACGGGAGACTGAGACTCAGAGCTGACTGTGGACTATGGCAGTTGCCACAGTGGGAGAAACTCCCAGTCTCAAACTCTCAAATGAGAGCTTGTTGGAAAGTGGGGCTAGAGCTGAGCAAGCTGCATTGTTCTTTCTCTGACCCCTCCGCCACAGACCGCACCACAATGCAGCAAAGACGGTTGCCCTGATCTGGTGAATACCTAAGGTTCCGCACCCTTACAATTTAACAGGTGTGCCAAGACAAAGAAATATGGCCTAAATGAAAGAACAGAGCAAAACTCCAGAAAAAGAGCTAAGCTAAGCGATGAGGAGATAGCCAACCTATCTGACTCAGAGTTCAAAGCCCTGGTAATCAAAATGCTCACAGAACTGATTGGCCTTGGTAGCAAAATGAAAGAACAAATGAAGGATACCCAAAGTGAAGTAAAGCAAAACATTCAGGGAACCAACCAATTCAGTGACAGGAAGGAAACCAGGACTCAAATCAACTATTTGGAACAAAAGGAAGAAATAAACACCCAACCAGAAAAGAATGAAGAAACAAGAATTCAAAAAAAAAGAAGAGAGGCTTAGGAACCTCTGGGACAACTCTAAACATTCCAATATCTGAATTATAGGGGTGCCAAAAGGAGAAGAACAAGAGCAAATAATTGAAAACTTATTTGAACAAATAGTGAAGGAAAACTTCCCCAATCTGGTGAAGGAAATAGACTTCTAGGAAGTCCAGGAAGCTCAGAGAGTCCCAAATAAGTTGGACCAAAGAGGAACACACCAAGGCACATCATCATTAAGTTACCCAAGATTAAAGATAAAGAGAGAATATTAAAAGCAGCAAGAGGAAAGGAGAGAGTTACCTACAAAGGAGTTCCCATAAGACTATCAGCTAATTTCTCT
This sequence comes from Micronycteris hirsuta, assembly GCA_004026765.1. NCBI lineage: Eukaryota > Metazoa > Chordata > Mammalia > Chiroptera > Phyllostomidae > Micronycteris > Micronycteris hirsuta. Next base: position 3,439 of record PVJI01014013.1, on the reverse strand, counting down.
AAAGAAACCTTGCAGGCAAGAAGGGGCTGGAAGGAAGTATACCAAGTCATGAAAGGCAAGGACCTACATCCAAGATTACTCTATCCAGCAAAGCTATCACTTAGAATGGAAGGGCAGATAAACTGCTTCCAAGATAAGGTCAAGTTAAAGGAGTTCATCATCACCAAGTCCTTACTATATGAAATGTTAAATGGACTTATCTAAGAAATTGAAGAAGATCGAAAACTATGAACAGTAAAATGACAACAAACTCACAACTATCAAAACTGAACATAAAAAAAGAAAAGCAATGAAAACAAAAACTAAGCAAACAACTAGAACAGGAACAGAATCAGAGAAATGGACATTGCATGGAAGGTTTTCAGTGGGGAGGGGGAGGGGAGGAATTAGGGGAAAGGTACAGGGAATAAGAAACATAATTGGTATGCATAAAATAGATGGGGAGAGGTTAAGAATGGTATAGGAAACAGATAATTCAAAGAACTTGTATGTACAACCTATGGACATGAACTAAGTGGGGGAATGCTAGAGGGCTGGGGGTGCGGGGCGCCCCTATTAGGACAGGAGTTAAAGGGGGAAAATTGGTAAAATTATAATAGCATAATCAATAAAATATTATTTAAAAAATAATAATAATAAAAGAAAAGAGAAAAAAAGACAAAAAATAACAGAATATCCAAGGGCTATGGACAATTTCAAAAGATGTAGCATACTAGAAAAAGAGGAAAGAGAGAAGGAAACAGAAGCAATATTTTAAGCAAAGACTGACAATTTTCTCAAATTAATGTCAGACACCAAACCACAGATCCAGAAGCTTAGACAACACCAAGTTGGATAAATGCCAAAAAAGTTAAAAATCAAACAAAAAAACCTACTTAGTTATGTCATATTCACACTTCAGAAAATTAAAAATAAATATAAATCTGAAATAATCCAAAGGAAAACTACTTTACCTATGAGGAGGAAAGATAATAATTACTTTTGACTTTTCCTCAGAAACTATATAAGCAAGAAGAGGGTTAAGTAAAATTAAGTGTTGAGTGGGAAAACCAGCAACTTAGACTCAGTGAGCTGCAAAATGATTGTTCAAAGGTGAAAGAAAAATAGCCCTGGCTGGTGTGGCGACATGGATTGAGTGCCAGTTTGGGAAGCTAAATGTTGCTGGTTCAATTCCCGCTCTGGGTACATGCCTGGGTTTCGAGCCAGGTTCCTGATTGTGGGCATGTGAGGGGCATCCTATTGATGTTTCTCTCTCCCTATTTCTCCCTCCTTTGCCTTCACTCTAAAAATAAATAAATAAAATCTTTTTTAAAAAGTGAAAGAAAAATAAAGATGTTCTCAGACAAACAAAAAACAAAAAAATGTTGCCAGTAGTCTTGCTTTACAAAAAAATGTTAAAAGTTCTTCAGAGAAAAAAAGTATCATATAAGTCAGAAATTCAGATCTATGTAAAAAAGGAAGATCATCAGAAAATAAATAAAGGCAAAAAACTTACTTTCTTAATTGATCTAACAAATAATAAAGCTATTAATAATAATTGATTGTGTTAATTAATATTAATGATAAATTATTTGTTATTAATTAATATTAGTTACTAATATTGACGATTATGTTATTCTTAGTTGCTGGCTCCTAATATTGATAATTTATTATTGGTTAATAGTAATTATTATTGATTAATTATAATAATATTCAAAATAATAGCAAAATGTATTTGATTATGTATGCTTATATATGCATATGCATATGTATACTTATTTATAAATGAGATGAATGACAGCAATAATATAGGGAGTGGGAGAAAGAAATTAGGATAATTATTTTATTGCAAGATCCTTGCATCATTTATGAAATAGTATAGTGTTATTTGAAAATGCACTTGGTTTAGTTGTATATTGCAAACTCCAGGGGAACTACTTTAAAAAAAATTCTTAAAAAGCACAATTTATATGTTAAGAAAGGAAAGAAATGGAATTATATAAAATCTTCAATTAAAACTACAAAAGGCATAAAAAAGTGTAAATACAAAAATGGAACAAAAGACAGAGTAACGACTAGAAAACAGTAACTAATATGATAGATATTAATCCAACTATATCAGTAATTAAATACACCAATTAAAAGATGGGGATTGTCAAAGACTATCAAAAAAAATAAGACCCAGCTATATATTGTCTGCAAGAAGAAACCTATTTAGATTTAAAGTAAAGGGATGAAGGAACATAGACAATGCTAACACTAATCAAAAGAAATTGGGAGTAGCTATATCAGTTTCAGACAGAGGAGACTTTAGAACAAGGGATGTTATCAGGGATAAAGAGGGGGCATTACAGGACTTCTGCCAAGATGCAGGTGTAGGTGGACGCACTTCTCCACTGCTCACAACGACAGAGATTAGACAACGAGTTCAATAGCAAAATAAACAACCAGAATGGACAGAATCAAACTGAGGGGAAGTCTGACACCCAAGAAGTTGGAGAGGACGTTCATCCAAACCAGTAAGCAGGGCAGAGCCGGGCAGAGAAGCCAAGGGAGAGGCAGTTTGCAGGGAGGGACTCACGCCAGGCACGCCTAGCCAAAGTGTGGCCCCAAGCAACAATGAAGCCCGCAGCCGGCATAACCAGAGAGACCAGTGGGAACCAGCAGGGCCAAGACTGGTGGAAAAGGCAGTAAGGAACTAGGGAGCTGAGGGTGATTGGGAGCCAGCAGTGAACGGAGCAGGCGCCATTGCTCCCTCTCAGGCCCCGCCCCCAGAGGAAGCATCACAGCACAACGACGTGGGTTGCCCGGCACCGGCATACACCTAAGGCTCTGTCCCATTAAAGTGGCAGGCGTGCCGAGATAAAAAGAAAGAGAATGGCCCAAATGAAAGATCAGAACAAATTGCAACCAATGGAAGAGGACATAGCCAGGCTATCAGATGCACAGTTCAAGACACTGGTAATCAGGATGCTCACAAAATTGGAAGAAAGGTGGATGCAAATAAATGAACAAATGAAGGATACACTGAAGATAATGAGGGAAGATGTACAGGGAACCAATAGGGAAAAGAAGGAAGCTGGGACTCAAACCAATGGGGTGGACCAGAAGGAAGAAACAAGAATTCAAAAAAATGAGGAGAGGCTTAGGAACCTCCAAGACATTTGTAAACCACCCAACATCTGGATCATAGGGCTGCCAAAAGGATAAGAGGAACACCAAGAAATTAAATGTATATTTGAACAGATAATGAACGAGAATTTCCCAAATCTGGCAAAGAAAATAGACTTCCAGGAAGTCCAAGAAGCTCAGAGAACCCCAAAGAAGTGGGACCCAAAGAAGAACACACCAAGGCACATCATAATAACATTACCCAAGATTAAAAATAAGGAGAGAATCCTACAAGCAGCAAGAGAAAAGGAGACAGTTACCTACAAAGAAATTCCCATAAGGGACTTCC
>PVJI01014012.1:0-45717 GCA_004026765.1 Micronycteris hirsuta | reverse complement strand
GGACAATCAGCCAGATCCTGTTGTTGGGAAAGTAGCCATAGAAACCGTTTTCATTGGACATGTCCACAAGACGGTTTCCTTGGGACTCGGGTATTTCGTATGGATGGCGATTTGGGTGCAGACTTAGGGGGTGGTCTGTGGGGCTTGGTGCCAATGAGGCAATGGATAGACGGGCTCTCAGCTGGAACCCGGACAGAGTTCAGGGCCCGGGACTGTGGGCTTGTGTCTGCAGAGCGCTCTTACCCTGTTCCAAGTCCCAAACAACTCTAGACAGTGTGTTCTGGACAACACTTAGGCAGATTAAGATTAAAGTCATCTAAGACCGGGTTAGTGAGTAGCACCCACACTTTCCGATTGTGTGTCCACAACAGGCTTGTACATGAGTGACAGTGAAATGCTCAGCATAGGTCAGTGTGACAGAGCCGCCCGGGACTGCCGGGCATCATGAGTTCCTCTGGGTCAGGGAACAAGGAAGTGCCTTCAAACCGTTTCCCTCGCCTGGTGGACAGCTGTGTTCAGGTTAAACTGGAAACACTGTTGTTTTTGACTGAGTGGGAGGGCAAACTGGCTTTTCGGGTATTTGTGTTCAGTCAAGGTGTTTTGATCCAGACCAGTATTTTAAAATCTTCATGGCATTGCAGAATATTTTGGTTATATTGATTTTATTGCTGGTTCCTTGTGTTGCTGGGATAGGGGCCGAGTGTGTGTGTGGCTGAAACGTGGCTCCTGAGGACGTAGCGAAAGCTGTGTTTCCACAGCGGCCATGGAATGTGAGCTTTTTTTAGTGGGCTTTTTTTTTTTTTAAAGATTTATTTACTTTTAGAGAGAGGGAAAGGGAGGGAGAAAGAGAGGGAGAGAAACAGCAATGTGTGGTTGCCGCTCATGTGGCCACCACTGGGGACCTGGCCCGCAACCCAGGCATGTGCCCTGACTGAGAATCGAACCAGCGATCCTTTGGTTCCCAGCTTGCATTCAATCCATTGAACTACACCAGCCAGGGTATTTAGTGGGCTTTTTAAGTGGGCTCAGGTAGCAGGTCCAACATTTGGATGTCGATATTGTCTTGCGGTCAATAGTTTTGAACTTATTTAGTTCCATCAAGTCTACAAAGGCTTTCATATATTACTTGTCCTGGTTAATATCCTCATTTCTTCAATTTTTCAAAGAACCTATGAATTACCATTTTCTACATCAATTTATAACCCAGGATAGCTTGTGTTGCCTGAAAACCTCAGTTCCCCGTCACTGAAGGTATTTGACAGGATCATCTGCCCGAGGGGATGGAGATTTTTTACTGAATGGAAGAATCCCTTACACCCTGAAGTCCAGCCATTTTCTTTTCTCTGTTTCTGTCTCTTCCTGCTCACCTTTATGATACCGTTTTTTCACTGTGAATTTCATATATAAGTAAGAGCTGGACGTTAATCCTGAAATTCTGTTTTTAGAGTGAAGTGTTGTCTGCTGACCGCAGTTACCATGATTACCTGGGTTGCTAAAAGAATAAAATTCTTAGCACCCCCTTCAGACCTGCTCAGTCACTTCTGGGGATTTTTAATAAGCTCCCAACTCTTTTGGGGGGGTACTCTAGAGTTCACTGGGACCACTGCCTGAGAATGGGGTCAGCAGGCATGAAGCCAAATTCCTTCATCAAGAAGCAGCTCCAGCTTTGCTGACACGTGCTGGGTGTGCCCTGGCCCCTGCAGTCACGTTACACCTGGAGAGACAGCGATGGTGGAGTAGGATGCACTTTCCCTCCTCCTTTCACTCTGTGTCTGGAGCACAGCCTTGCTTCCCACACACTGTCTCGTCCCATCAGCAGAACAGCTCTCGCCGAGTCTCATCGCCTGGCTTTGTAGACCAGGAGCTGGGCACTCGGGCACTTCATGGAGGAACGGTGCTGGGGAGACGAGAGATGTGTTGCCTGCTGGTCACCAAATGCCACATTCAGAACCATTTCTCCCATGGAAACCAGGTGCTGAGCCATTCCCATGTCCCTCGCAAAGTTTCTCAGGTCTCTGGAGCTGAGACCTCTTCCAGACCCCCAGCATGGTTCCGTCGGTCAGCGGCAGGTCGTGCTCTCCGACGTTCTCTCTGACCTACGGGGGTCACGCATGGAGGGGATCTGCTCACAGCGCCTACGACAGCCTCCCCTCCAAGTGCCCCCAGTGCATCCAGCACACGTGGGTGTGGGCCGTTCTTTCACTCCATCCAGACACTGAACTGGATTTGAAAATCCACAAGCAAATGACACAGGTTTCTTCATGTGGCTTGGGCATGTGACATAATGCTAACGTGAAAAGCGAATTCCACGCTCACAACCACAGTTCTCATTATTCTCCTGAGGAACTTGGTTATGGGACAGGCTCTGCCCTTGTTCTGTGGAAGGTCTTTTCATGCTCTCTTCTGAAGTGTTTCAGGTTTCTTTCTCCTTCTTCACAAGGTTTCCAAAGAGACAAGAGATTGCATGCCAAAATAGATTTAAGGTTTTTGATCTGTATTGGTTATGGTCGAGTCCTGATTCAGAGCAGACTGAGTTGTGGATACGCCCACAGCTCTCTTTCTTTCCTGCCCATACTCGGTCCTAGTCCCTGCTGGTGGCAGAAACAAAGTGTGTATGTCAGCTGATGCCGGCAGGATCCATCACAACAAATGTATTTACCATCTCAACTTCCTCTACTCACAGAGGCAGAGCTAGGAATGCTATCAAGTGTGACAATATTTTGATAGAAAAATTTATCTTATGAACTTGAGACCGAGTAAACATGGTAGGTATTTCTCTCCTTTGAAGTACATTAATACCTGCCAACCCTCTAGAGAGGGTCCATTTTTAAAAAGTGGAGGGAGACGGTCAACTGTGCTCTAGTTAATGACACTGCCCCATATGGGGGGAGCTTCTGCTGAATCATCAGACCTGGTTTTTATTCCTGTTTTTCTGTTAACCCGCAGACCTGAATAATATCCTCATTTCTTCAATTTTTCAAAGAACCTATGAATTACCATTTTCTACATCAATTTATAATCTAGGATAGCCTGTGTTGCCTGAAAACCGCAGTTCCCTGTCACTGAAGGTATTTGACAGGACCATCTGTCTGAGGGGATGGAGATTTTTTACTGGATGGAAGAATCCCTTACACCCTGGAGACAACCATCTTCTGCCCTCTGATTTCTGTTTGTCCTCATTGAGGCAAAGGCTTTGATTTGTAACATTTGCTTAATGAGCTTCAATTTTTAAGAATTAGCTTGTTTAACGAGTTAATTTACTGAGCTAACACACGGAAAAGCTCCTTTAAGTCAACGGGCACCTGCGGTGTGCTGGTTGTGAGGCTGTGCATTCGCTGCTGGGGCGTTGACGGCTCAAGATCAGGGACTGGAGCCTTCCTGGGCTTTATAATGTGAGCAGACATCTCTATCAAAATAAAAGTACAGTTTGAAACACAAGTATGAATCCAAATAGGAAAATGGTTTTTGTGGTGTTGACTAACGTTGTCAGACGCGCTCAAGCTCTGTCAGCAGGTGTGGGCTCTGACTGAGTGCCGGGATGCGGGGGCGCTGGGCTTTCTGTGCCGGCATTTCCATCCGCATTTCTGCGGGTTCTGTCATAGCTGCTCCAGCATCTGCGGGTTTGTCAGCGAGTTCACATCGCTTGTCCTCATCCAAAAGGTCACTCATCTGTCCTGCGCTCTGCAGGCTCAGTGCGCAGCAGGGACCTCTTCCCAGCTGTTGAAGAGCCAGCTGCCTTGAGGGGACATTAGGCCCTCCTCCGCTGGCCCGGGAGGAGCCTGACTTGAAGCTGTTTCTGAGCGAGGAGGGGTCTTTGTCACCTGGAAGTGCCTCCTGATGGCCAGGCCTGGCCTGTGAAAGTGGTGCAGGCGGCAGCAACAGGCTGCGAGTGGTCTGGCACCTTACTCTCATCACTGATCAGATACAGAACCACTGTCGACCAAGGTTCTGAATCACTGGCCGGGGCCCAATGGAAAAGTGAAGTTCCTCCCTTCTTGCTTCTTCTGATACTAATTTTAAGGGATGATTATTTTTTAAAATCTTATTTATAATTTGTCCACTTGTGAACATTAAGTAGATGATTATTACATTAACTGATAACTGTAGTTATGGAAATGTGCACAAAACTCAATTGGCTGAATGGAAGTGATTTTCCTGGGCAGGGCAATTAATTTTTTTTCAGAAAGGGTGGTCAGGGGTTCTGTTGGCTGGTGGCCTCCGATGTCAGGAGTTTGGGAGGACTTTTTTCCACACATACATACATACTCAGGTCACTCTGAGTGTCAGATGTGATACTACTGGAAATGACCTAGAAACTTTGGGATTTTAAAAAAGTCATTGCAGCCCTGGCTGGTGTAGGTCAGTGGATTGAGCGCAGGCTACGAACCAAAGGGTCGCCGGTTCGATTCCCAGTCAGGGCACATGCCTGGGTTGCAGGCCAAGTCCCCAGGTGGGCCATATGAGATGCAACCACACATTGATGTTTCTCCCCATCTCTTTCTCTCTCCATTCCCTTCTGTCTAAAAATAAATAAATAAAATCTTAAAAAAATAAAAATAAAAATAAAAAAGTCATCGTAACCTGCTCTAATGCACAGTCTCCTGGATGGTGGCTGTGTCTGCATTACTGCCATGTGCAGATCCCCTCTGTGTGTGACCCCGTAGGTCAGAGAGAGCATCGTAGACACTCCTGAGAACAAACTATCCTCATTCTGGCACCTGGTGCCATGTAGATTTAAATGCTCATCTAAAACTGGGCCATTGATCTGGAAGCATCAGCTGGATTTCCAGACATCCCAGCAGGCTTCCCTCCCCTGAGGTGGGTCCGTCTGGCTGTCCTCCGGTCTCACAGTCCAGCCTGGGAGTCAAGGATCATGTGGAGGTGGTCATGGGGTGGACTAACCTACCATTCGGACTTAACATGCATTTCTGTGTTGTCCTTTAAAATGGAAGTAAAATCACTGCACTTTGCAATTTGTACTGTTTGGAGTGGTTCCCCAAGGTGATCAGTAACCAGTGAATGTGGATCTTATACTCTTTTCACTCGCCGTCTCCATGCTCCTCCACTTCTCTATAGGACGCGTGTCACCCTGTCACAGAACACTCTCCCCACCCAGATGGCCTGACATCAGAGGCTGTCCTGTGGAGTGACCAGGGCCTGGCACTGAGAGGCAGCAGGTGAGGGCTGGGTTTGACAGGTGCACCTTTGCAGATGCCCATTACCGCTGGTGACGGGCACACGGTCAGCCTGAGAGAGCGGGGCTGTGCTCCCCACCCAGTGATGGGCTGGGCTTTCCCCGGCATGGCTGTCATGCAAGAGCGAGTTTCTGATGTTGACTCAGTGAAGGCTTCCTGAGAACTGCTGTGCTCATTCGCCTACCCACTCCCAGAATCTGGGCACTGATCTGTGAACAGGGGCTGCTGTGCTGCAGCTGTGGTCTGCTGCCTGCCTGGGTTCAGGCTACACCTGACGACACCTCCAGGCCTTTCTTAGTTAGAAGTCTAAAGCAAACTGAAAAGGTAGTTGAAATCGAGACATCATAAGGAAACTATATATGGAGTTGTTGAAACATTAGCACTGACTAGACTTACAAAGGTGCTTGGTTTTACTTAGTCTGTGGATAACCTCACTGTTTAGTCCCTTCCTACCTCAATTGGTGTTGTCCGTCAGCACACACACAGAGACACACAGACACACCCATACCCACACCCAGGCTTTATGGCCATGGTGGAGCTTCCTAACTGGCCACATGTCCCCCTGGTTGCTTGCCCTTCTCTCTGGTCACAGGATCAGCATGTCCGTGGCACTTGGGAATGCCTGTTGACTTTCTAAGCATGTTATAAATCTACCTAGTTGCTGCAGCAAATGCAAATTAAAGAGCTCATTTGGGCAACTATTCCCCAAAGAAAACCAAACAAATCATGTCTCGCTATCTCATTTTTATTACTTTTTCTTCAGTTTCCCCTTACTGTAGGAAAGAAATGGACTTTATAGACACATCTTTGCAACAAAACCCAAATCTGCTAATAATTGCCTATGAATAGCAGATGAAAGTATTTTAGCTTCTGATTTCTCCGGCACAGGGAGAGAGCTGACACATGGAAACTGAAGTGATTAGTTGTGTCTGCACTGGGCATGTGGTGTAGGTGATGCTGGAAATTGTTATGAGAATATTGTAAATAATTGCATACTGGGTGTCCCTGAAAGTCCTTTAAATTTGAGTTACCTGGCTTGCTTCCACAATTTGATGTGTTTTGAACATCACATTGATAGGTATCTCATAAAAACTTTGGAAAACTTCTACTTTATAACATATAATGAAAAGCAAGTAAAAATAGCATGGCTTTAGCAATAGAGGAGACAGGTGCCCGGTGGAGTGGCAAATGTGTTTGCAGCTGTCAGGTAGGGTCTGATGTCGCGTGAGGATCGAGAGAACAATCAGAAGGGACTCATGCGACGGTGTATTTGTATTATAGAGGCAATGACAGCGTGGCCAAGAGTCAAACATATGGACAATTTTATAATAAACAAATGACAGGTGACCATTTGGATTTAGGGGAACAATGGACAGGTGTGAAGTCAAGCAAGGGAGGGGAGACTGCAGATTAAGGGACCCAGAAATGAGGATTGGAGTCCAGGAGGTGTGATGAGCGGACATAGGAGAGGCTGAGACAGGGCAGGGAGGACACACTCTGCCCAAGAGCAGGATGAGCCATCAGGGACAGACCGTTGGGCCGTAATGAACCAGCACCCTGTTCTCAGCTAGTCCTGCCACGTGCAGAGAGGAGCTGAAGTTCATTGTCACAAGCCATCCTGGGAGCCAAGTCAGAGTGGGCGTCTTCCAGGCCTGCAGCAAGGGCTCCAGCTGGCACAGACCTCTCAGAGCCGGCGGGAGGAAGCCCTTCCATGCAGTGGGGGCCTGACTCCTGATCAAAGATCAGCGGACTTGCATGGGGCCTGCCTATTGCAATCTGTCCTTTAAAACTTCAGTAATGCATCTGGCATTTGGTGCAACTCAACAACATCTTAAATAGAGTATGTTGCTACCAAATGAAACTGAATAGACAAGAAAAGAATTGCTCATCTACCTATTGCATCATCGTTTGTGCCAAACTTTTCCATTAAAGGGTAATGTTTCGCTCTAACCTCAGGACCTCCTGGGACTTGCTCTCTCTTACTCTGAATATCCAGTATCTTGAAGTCATCACTTTACTTTCACCGCAGAGCCACCCCCTCCCCTGCTCTGGCCTCCCCCAAGGACCGCATGACCGTCAACCTGTGGGGCTGCTGCCCCAATGCTCCCTTCTTCTGCTCAGCTCTGGGAAGCTCCCCTCCTTCCGCTTGTGCCGGGTGTGGGGGTGGTTCAGCGCTGCACCGTGCTGTGAGCGGATGTCACCTTTGCACCCTCTCACCCCACACCCAGTCCAACGTCCTGGTCAACAGTCGCTTCATGCACACGTGTTCCTACATCCTCACACCCCTTGTCAATTTTGTTCTGGGTCCTGGGGCCACTGCAGAGAACTGGCTCATGGATTCTCCTCTCCCTGGCTTTCTGCTCAGAGAGACCAGGCTTATCCCATCCAAATGACTATGTAGCTTACACTCTTCGTTCCTCTTGTCTTGGAATGCTGGCATTGTCACGGTCACTTTAAACACCTCAGCATCACAAAAGCTTGTGAAGCGGTGGGTCCTGACTGGAAGTTACTGGTGATTCTCCCAGCATGCAGTTGATTATTGGCCTCTTTTACCGCAGGATTCATTAGCGTAGATGGCACGGTCCCATGTTTGATTTTTTCCTTTTAATTTTGACTAAATCTAGGGACTCTCACTTGAATTCCAACGAAAATGCACTTACTTTAATTTTCTGGTTTTGGTTCATCACGAAGGCACTGTGTCTGCCTGGAAGGCAGAATATCTGTTTGTCCTGCAGTCAGTCAGCACCGTCTTTTCAACCAACCCACTGAACACTCTGTTCTGTGGGGAGCAGATGGACAACACTGCACATCTGTCCATGGGACCCAGGCCCCGCTCCCCTGTGGAATGGTCCTGACTTTACTCATTGCTGCCACTTGACACAGAGTCTTTTGAAAACCCTTAAATGCTAATTAAGTTAATTTATGGTGCGTGTCATTGCCGTCCTATTCTGCTCTGCTCTAAGACAACACATCCTCGGGGCATTTGAAATGCTTGTGTTCACTTGTCTAGTAAATCCTCGGTGCCCATCACCACATGCAGGTTTGATGACAGTAATGGTGATGGGTAAAGGAGACAGTCACACCCTGGAGAAGTGACAAGCCAAGAACATTGTGGTAGATTTATTTCAGAACAAACAATAGGCAGGGTGAAGCCCTGAGAACAAGAGGGGTTCATTTTCAATGCAGGTTCCACCCAGCCCATAGTTCTGGTTCTGATGCATGCTGTACCCACTGTGATGCCTTACAGTGATTTGCAAACAAAGCCACAAATGAAATAGCTGACAGATGCGCAGACCTGACGGCTGGGCAGTCAGGTGAGGGACAAGGACAGCAGATATCACAGCACAGTGCCCAGCACAGGACGGTTGAGAGGAGGGTGGGTGGCCATGACTCCCTGGGGAGGCCACGCTAGTATCTCTGCAGCATGCAGTCTCCTCTGCAGACCGAGGCGCCACCAGGGCTTCGTAAATACCTGCATGTCCTTCGGCCTCGTTCCTGGACTGCAGCTGCTCGGACAGCCAAGGTACCTGCTCTCGGACTCCAGTCCAGCGCCTCCTCAACCAGGCTTCCTCGTTCTTTGATGAACTCACACGTTCATTCCTCTGAACTCACTGCCCTCACTGTGGCTTCCTTTCCTCTAGGCTCAGGTAGTGGTGCGCCTGTCTGTCCCCCATCCCTGTTCATCCAGGGAGAGTGACGGAAGGACAGGTACCTGGGCTAGGCACTCACAAGCTGCCCCCCCCCCCCACCATTACCCCTATCGACAGAAGTAGGGGCTCTAGTCATGCGGTGCATACCGGAAAGAAGGCCAGTAAAACAGCTTCGGTGACTCTGTTCACATGCTCAAATCAGGTCCCCTCCCCAAGGCACTGCTGGCAGGGAGGGTAGAGCCGGAGAGTGGACACTGGGTCATGTGACACACAAATTCAACCTGCGTATGCAGTGGGATTTCTGGGAGGAACTGTTTTGAAAGCTACAGAGTTCAGGTGCTGATCTAGTCAGGGGTTCAAGTGTCAGTCTTCTTGCCAGACTGGTCTTTGTGATGTCCAAATACAGTCAGCAGAAGTTATTTAAAACCAGGACACAGCCTGCAACTATTTTCTCGGAGGTCTGGGCAGGTGTGGGGGGCGGGACGCCTTGCTGAGCTGTGTAGGGAGGTGGTGGGTGTCATTTCTCAACAATAACCAAAATATAAGTGTAAGAAATTACTATAACGCTTCTTGGTAGTCTTTCTTTTTTCCTAAAAGAGGCACTTCCAAACAATTGTTTGCTGTCCTGCCTTTCCAGCTCCCATGGCACGTGTGAGGCTGTTTGTTTGGTGTGATAACAGACGGTGGAGTGTGCCTGCTCAAACCACGTTCTGTAGAATTTATGACAACCGCATAATTGTTAGTGGACCTGACTGTGTCTTTTAATTCTTGGCATTTGCACAATACTTGGCACAGAAATGTCACTCTGTTCATTTATTTTTAAAATTATGAGTAAATTAACTCTTTCTTGTGATTGAACATAGGCAATTTAGGTCTTTCCTAAATAACATTGAAAAATACTGGAACAGATGTCTCTGAATGATACAGCCAGGACAGCCCAGTAGAGCTGGGTCATGCCTGTAAGTCCCTGAGAACCTGGCAGAGGCCTCAGGCCAAGGGTGGAGCAAAACAAGGCCAGGGCGTCCTTTCCAAAGTCAGCTTTCAAATGCCTGCTACCTGGTTCCCATGTGAGGTGCGCTGGTATGTGGCTGGGAGGCGCTCCCTGCGGAATTGAAAAGAAGAGAAAGAAGCAACCAATTGCTGTGTTTTCTGCAAACAGCCTGGGCCTCCTGCTGACTGGCAGCTGCTGCACGCCACAGAAACCTCCTTCCATGGCACCCAGGCCGCCTGGCCTCAGTGTGCTGGAGGCTTTGATTGATTCCGTGTGACAGCAGCAAGGGGTGCCTAGCCATGGACGCCAGCCCATTACTTCCAGCATGGTTGCTGCTGAAAATCCAGGCACGATTGGTTGTCCATTCGGCTTGAAGAGAAGAGGAAAGTGCTTTTCTTAAAAAAAAAAAAAAAGTACATCAGACCCAGTCTTACGGAAAATCCTAACATGCAGCATGAGTGTGTGTAGCAGAGGAGCTGAAGAAAAATGAGCAACTTCAGCAGGTTATACATGAAGGATTTAGCCCATATGGATGGTTTATCAGAGAACCTGGAGTGAAGAATAAAAATTTTTTGTTCTTTTCTTCAAATGTGGCAAATTTTAATGTTGTATTTGAGGTGTGTTTATTAAGGACCTACTGCATCCAAGGTCCTCAGTAGATATTTATTGGGTGGAATTGAGTGCACTCTTGGGAATGGGTATGAGTAAGACCCAGCACCAGCCCTCGGGGAGCCTTCTGTGGAAGAGTGAGTCTCATCCGTGGCCGAGAATGTGGCCGACACAGTAGTGCCTGCGTCTCACTCCCCAGAGATTCTCATGCAGTTGCTCTGGGGTAAGGCCTGTGGCCTCAGTACTGTTCAGACATCTCCTCGTAGGCACAGGACTGGCCTTGAGGCAGATGGGAAGGGAGAATGCAGCCCTGTCCCCATCAGTGTGCAGAGGACACTGGCTTTGACCACTTTCTGTTTGAAAAGCAGGAGGGGACATGGCATTTCACTGAGGCCACCAGGAAAAGCTGCATGAAGGAAGCATGTCACTGGACTTTCAATGTTAACGTCCCAATGGGCAGAGAGGCCCCGGGAAGAGGGTCCCAGGTAGGGATGAGGAAGAACGCTAGTATGAAATCGGACATGTTTATGAAATGGCCTATTTCTGCCATTTTTTCTTCATGTTCCAACAATGAGGTTGAAAGTGCCTGGCATATGGGGGATAGGCACAGACCCTTTGACAAAGAGTGGTGTCATTAGTCCCTGCTGGACAAGAAATAATAGTGACAAGAGTTTAAATGCGCAGCTCAAAGCCTTTTGCATTGTGCGAACTGTCATCCTGTGATGCTGCTATCCTTACCCACGGTGACTGTGTCTGTCTGGACACTGGAAAGGGCCATTTGTGTAAGTTGTTCAGTTTGTAAAATCTTCAAAGCTGACCATGGAGGCGGCGACATGTGAGGGAACCACCAAGGCAGGTGAATGACAGGTCGGCATTGCCGGTTTGTCTGTTCTACTGGGGCCGGCACGGCTTGTGTGTTGGCTTTTAAATATTTAAAGCACAGGATTCCAGGAGTGGACAGAGATGAAACCTACAAGGCACACACCATCAAAACTGCAGTGCCAGCAGGTGCTGGAGGGAACCCAAAGCCAGCTTTCAAGACGCTTTATTTAGTACAGTTGACTTTTCACCTTTTTATCATTGCCTCATCATTGAGTTTCTAGTTTGGTAGTGAAATGAAAGACAAAGTCCCTTTTCTCAAGATCAGTCCTATGAAGCAGAGACTGTCATGGTCTTATCAAGGTGACGAAAGAAGGATGTTTGGGAGCCAGTGAGCCCTGATGGCAGAGGCCAGCTCAGCCTGGTGGGCTGGGCAGTGCCGTGAGTGTGTCTGGAGCTGATGCTTGAACTGGCTCTGAAGGAAGGATGGGAGTTCACGTGACCATGCAGTTCTGTTTTTTTCTTTTTTCTTTCTTTCTTTCAGATTTTATTTATTTATTTTTAGATAGAGGAGAAGAAGGAGGGAGGGGGAGAGAAACATTGATGTGCAAGAGAAATGTCGATTGGTTGCCTCTGGCACAGGCCCAACTGGGGTCCTGGCCTGCAACCCAGGCACGTGCCCTGACCAGGAATCAAATCGGCGACCTTTCAGTTTGCGAGACAACTCCCAACCCACTGAGCCACACAAGCCAGGCCATGCAGTGCTTTCTAAAATGTAAGCCGCAAAGTTCAATTACTTATACATATTTGACTTCAAATTCTGAAATAATGCTAAAATATTCATATCTGGGCTTCAGGAAAGGAATTACAGGACAGCTCAGCAGACAGTCATAAGCACAGGGGAATCAAGCCGATTAAAACATGAGGTGCTGTGGTGGCTTCACGATGAACTTAAGCCTGTCCTGCCCATCCTCACTTAGGCAACCTGCGTGTGAGTGGTGGTGCATGAAGCCCATCCTGCCATTCACTCCATCCCCATCCTGCCTCTCTGGATTCTGTTTTCACATGTATAAAATCTCACATATGTTTGTTGATCCTTTGTGCCCAGGCCTCATTCTTCATACATGTCTATGGGTTTTTTTTATTCTCAGTGGCAATTTTTATTTCCTACATAGAAGCCACCTATGATTACAAATTGTGACTTTGCCCATTAAAATCTTTGGAAGATCACAGAATGTTCATCATGGAGAAACAGACCTAAAGATGAGTCTGCAGATGTGCTGGTCCGGACGGAGGTGCCCACATGGGCGGCTGTGGGGTGTAGGGAGGGAGGAACCTCCCATTGGATGCATCCCACACCAGAGCCAGTCACTGGGGTTCTGTAAATCCTCTAATTTTCTTTTAAGAGAAATAAGTTCTCATCTCCTGGAAGAGCTTATTGAAAGATATATGAATGTAGAAGGAAAAGGGGAAAATGCAAAGACCAGAGGATCCACAGGACTGGGCTGCTTGGAGCCCCGTCCACTGTAAGTCAGGTCACTCACAGATGCCCCTCGTGTGTGACCCTGGAGCTGGTCCAGTGTTACATGTTTATTGATTGTTGATCAGAGGATTATAATGGGAGCAACGCACTACGTTTAATATGAATGTAAACCTGCCTTACATCTAAGACCCCAGACAGTACTACTGCGGACCCCGAGTGCGCTTCCCCTGCCTTGAAACACGTCTCCGAAGTGGGTAGGAGGCCGCTCTGCAGTGGTCTCCTTTTTGCTTTTAAAAACTTCTGTTTTCATTGAAAAATCAACATGAAATTAAAGAAAAGTTTGTAAAACAGTTTGCTGTACTGCTTTAACACAATCACATTTATGTTTCATTCTTTGTTTACAGTCACAGATATTTTTCTGTAGTTGCATTTCAGTTGTGCTCACTCCTTATTCCTGGACTCAGCAACATTGGGTTCCCGCCCTGCATCCAGCCCCACTGGGGGGCCACACTGGGCTGCTGCACCTCGTGGGCTCTGCCTGCGAAGATCGAGGTGGGCACCATGCGCCCTCTGTGAGCACCAGGAGTCACCCGGGCAGCTCCGCGGTGCAGGGGGAAGTGACACTGCTCATCAGTGTGTCCACTGCCCCTGCATCTCCCATTAGAACCACAAGCGCTTAGCTGAGTCACGCCTGGGGCTGCACGGAGTTGGGGCGCAAGTATCTGGAGTTCGCACGGGTGCCTCTGCGGCTGTGCAGCCATGCAGTTGGGAAGGGGAGACCTAGGCTGCGCCCACGACACTGGTGGGTCGGAATGTGTGTATCCCCGTGAACAGAATGCCAGCCTTGCCCTGGACGTTCAGGCCTTGCTCTGAAGCTGAATTCTACCTGCATAAAGGGAGGTTTTCAGAGCGCACCTTCCTCACCAATTGGTCTCGTGTGTCTAAAAGCAGGATGGCATCTGATTTGATGGACTGTGTGCAACAAAGCTCAAAACGTTCAGCACTAAGCGTTTACAAGATGCCATTTGCAAAAGACGGACGTTTTCCGTCCCCTGGAGACAGAGAAACAGAAGGCAGGTGACCAGATCTGGGAGGGGAACTAACATCAGACTTCCTGTGGCTTTGCCCCTTCGTCCACTCAGCGCCACAGTGGTTGCAGAAGCATCCATGGTTCTCTGAAATGCACTAAGACATGCATTTCTGGTTAAGTGTCTTACTGTTCCTCCTACGGGTGGTAGTCAGTCTCCCCATCCTTGGGCCAGACCCTCCCGTGTGCCGTCTGACGTGGAAATGCCTGCCACTCCAAAGACATTCCCCAGAATAAGGGTCCTCAGTCAAGTCCTCTTTCTCAGAATTATTCTCATTTTCAATATGACTTTCATGAAAATCCCAAATCACAGATAAGGAACCATTTTATGTAATAAACTATTACCCTTAACTCCTTCTCCTTCCAAAATCTAATTTCTTTTTGCATCTCAAAATGTTATTGCAGTGTGCTAAAATGAGTTCTAAATGTAAAACCCGAATGTGCCACAAAGAAGACATCCTCCGGGGGCTTCATTTCTGAGGGCGAAACTGCCAAGATTTAGGACTTTATTTAGGAAGAAGCTCTTAAAAATTAACCCTGGGTGGCGTGTTCTTGAATGACTGTAGTAAGTGACATTACAGGGGTTTAATGCTTCCACCCTGGCTGCGGTGGCTCAGTGGACTGAGTGCCAGCCTGCGAACCAGAGGATCCCAGTTCGATTCCCAGTCGGGGCGCATGGTTGGGCTAGGTCCCCAGTAGGGGGCATGCGAGAGACAACTGATTGATGTGTCTCTTCTCTTTCTCCCTCCCCTCTCTCTAAAATGTAAAAAAATAAAGTCTTTCAAGAATTCTTTTCAAAAGCTTCCTTCTGTGGGTTCTTTGTGATTGTTGTTTGGTTTTATATATGTTTGTTTGCTTGGACTGCACGCTCTGCCGTAAAGTCTGGGGATTATTTTTGATAATATGACCCAAGCCACAGGTATGTTCTGTTCAGCTCACATAATGTTTTAAAAATTGACTTAGTTGTCAATATTGTAGTATCAGAAAATGTTATATAAAAGTCTGAAATCCAGCTTTCCTATACAAATCAGAATATCTGATAATATTGGACCAGCGATTCCACTTGAACAGTTTGAAGCTGAATAGACAGGCCTTTGCTCCCCTGTCCCCATGTCCCACTCACCTGCTGGCCCTGTGAGGCATTTGAGTTTGAGATGGTGACAGAATTATGGCTAAATGCAGCCAGACTCCCCTCCAGTGTTTGATGGGCAGAGGTTGGTGTTTGGGGGCTCCTCCTGGGCACTTCAGCGGTACCTCGGTGATGAAGCTGAGGCTCCGGGTGTTCGGGCGCAAAGAGAAACGATGCCCGGTAGAGCTCTGTCAGCTCCTGACCAGCTCTGGCCACGGAGATACAGACGCTGCCTGAGTCTCAGCCTCATGGGTGAACCTGAACTTGGCAGCAATACTTCAGCACAGATTGTACCTGCTGACTCAAAAACACAGCTTATCAGTCATCTTTCCCAGCATACTTGACATGCAGGCCACCACAGACTGCAATTTTTACTTCTCTCAACACTGTTGTGAAGCCACAAAGAATGGAGAGAAATAATTATAATTCCAAATTACCTTGAAATCTGAATTCAGGAATTCAGGCAAACTAAATAGTAGTCACACCCCTTAACCCCATCCTTCGGCTTGGCACTGTCTTTATAAGATGTGGTGTTATGAGTTCTGCTTTGTTATCATTATTGAATTTTCTACAGAGGATAGTTATGATTTTCATGCCATTTGGAAATTTTAAGGTGGACTAAAAAGCAAAATTACCTCATCACTGTAGTTCAACTTTCTGAAACAAATGAAATGGATCTACATTGATAGTCATGAACATTTTCAAAATTAGTTGTTAATAATGGAGCTGACATTATTGAGTGCCTGTTATGTGCTAATATTTTAAGTATTCCACATGAATAACTCACCTATCCTCATTAGACACCCCCACTTTACAGGTGAGAGTTGAGCCATAGAGAGGTAATAGGATTTGTCTGGGCATTTTTTTCCTGGGGGTCTTGTTTCCAAGGCTGCTTTAATCCCTCTTCTCTGTGTCTCTGGGTCTCCCTCCCACCGTAGCACCGCTTCCATGGAATGTCGCCGCGGCCTCTTTCCAGGCATTGCCATGCTGTGCAGAGTCTCCAGTTTGGGCCTTTGGTTCTCTGTATGAAATCTGAGGACTTAGGATGGCAGGTGCTGCCATGCCAGATGCAAACAGGGCCATCAGTAGGAAGATGGGTGGAAACTGGGATTTACATTTTAAAATACAGCCGTGTATTTCCACTACGAATGCTGTTTTTCTCTTCTAGATTGAGTAGAGCCAGTGTACATCTTCCAAGCTGTGGAAAATGTGGCCATGTGCGCAGGTGGAAGTTTGGGTTAGGACATTTGGATCCGGAGGGACTGGCTTCTGGTGCCAGATTACAACCCACGCGGTCACGGGGACGCGGTTCCCTGCAGCTGGCTCATCCGTGCGCATCTCACAGCTCGGAGCTGCCCGCCCTAGTCCTCTACAACAGGGGTAGTAATAATAATACCTGCCTGACACTTTTGTAAGGGTCAGATGAGGTCATGTTGATGTGAAGTATATGTTATGTCATCCACAGATAGTGTGTGGGTAAGGCACACTTGCGAGGGTGGCTTCAGTGATTGCTTCCCAGAGGGACTGGATTCTCTTACTGAGTACACGGCAAGCAGGATAAGAAAATCTTCCCGAAACATAAATATCCTTTTTGGGGGACACATTTTCAACTTTGTTAGGTAATGCAGAACTGTTTTCCAAAGTGGTTGTACCAATATAAATACCCTTTTAAAAATTGAAAAGGTAAAAGGAGCAAAATTTTCCAGGACAGGGTTAAAGGGCCCAGAGGAGAAAGTCCCACAGTGGGAATGGACAGACCATGTTCCGTCCTGTTCTCCGGGCCATGAGCCTGTCCTTCAGCCTCTTTGGGTTTCATGGATGTTGTACAAGAATATAAACCACTTTAAAATGCTCAGGTGCTGTTTTACAGATTTTATACAGCCGGTGAGACATGGTTATCATGCACATGTCCTCTTAGTGTGTGAGAACTCGGGAGGGCTCAGAGTGTTACAGAACAGACGGTGGGGGGGGGCTTAATGATGTGAAAGACCCCCCTTTTTCCCCGGGGGTTCCTCCCCCTTACCAGGTTTGCTTTGCCTGCCACCAGAGGAAAGATGTAAAAGGAAAGGAATTATTATTTATTTAGAAGTTGTACAGACTAAAGTTCTTTAGAATATGCATAAACTCACACAGTCCTTCCCTCTCCCTCTGCCCTGTCTGGGGTACTGTATCTCAGGCAGGCTCCCGGTACCATCCACGTGGCAAAAAGGGAGCACTTCCAAAGCCACGTGGTCCTGACTCTCACCCAAGCCGCGTGGTCCCAACAAGGCGCCCAAGCTATGTGGTCCCAGAAAGAAATGCCGAATGGCTGTCCCACCTGGGTTTAAATCCCAGCGCCAATCTTTCTCTGCAGCCTCATTTCTGGCTCTTCCCACAATTGGCCACAGCTGCCAGCATTCCGGGCAGCTGTGGCCCTGTGGTGTGGAGCCAATTATCTCCAAGCTCTTCTGGACCCCATTACAAATCCCTCTTTGGGAACCCCCCTCTTGGCTGCACCCTGTCACAAGAGGTCTTTGCTCTCAGTGGCTCTCAGATGGGTCCTTTTAGAAGCTTCAGGAAAACTTTCAGCCACAAATGTGTGCCCTAATGGTCTGCTTCTAACCCCAAATCCATTATTTCTACAAGAAATAATTTGCTATTTGAAAATATGCTCATTATGTGATAGCGTCAACACATTTAGGAAAGTTTCATGTAAAAATCTCTGTCCCCTCCCCTGTCACCTTTAGTGTGGGCACCATGTGTACATACTTGGTTGAATGCCACAGGCTCCCATATCTGTTGAATGCAAGATAGACTCCACCCTGCTTGTCCACCCTCCATTTGAAAGTTCACTAAAGTTTCACTTCCTTCCTGGGTAGTAGTTTGTAGCAAAACATCAACTGTATGATAACCAAGAACTTATGTGTCTGGAGTTTGCTGTGACTCTTCTCTGTCTGTCCCCAAATCCTAATTAGCTCAGTGTTTGTGTGGGGCAGAGTATATGGTGAAACTTGTACAATGAATAGAACCTCATGTGGAAGGAATTTCC
Source organism: Micronycteris hirsuta (assembly GCA_004026765.1). Lineage (NCBI taxonomy): Eukaryota > Metazoa > Chordata > Mammalia > Chiroptera > Phyllostomidae > Micronycteris > Micronycteris hirsuta. The sequence goes on along the minus strand of PVJI01014012.1, from coordinate 27,726 downwards.
TTAGTTTGCTGCTTTGCTCCCTTTCTCAATTATTGCTGATACCTTTTCCTGGTGAAGATGTGGCCAAACATTGAATAAACATTGACATTGAATTAGATGTTGAAGTGAATGCAAATTAAATTAGGTCATTTTTTGTTTGTTTTGTTTATTTTAATACATCTGCAAGTCAGATCTCATTGTGGTGCCCAGTGATTTAAAAAAAGCAGTTTTTTGATTGTAGGAAGGAGGTGGGTAGGTGGGGTGGAAGTGGATATACGGGGGGATAAATGGTAATGGAAAAAATACAATAAAATAAATTATTAAAAATAAAAACAGTAGTTTCTGAAAAATCAGGGTAATGCTATTTCACTTAATCAGGTTAATAAATAAATACTGTTCTTATCAACATGTTTCTGAAACCAAGGGTTTGAATCATTAGAAAAGAGACAGATTGAGGGAAGCATGTTGATAGATTTAAAAATGTGGACCTTTATCTGAAGAGAGGTCTTTGTTTGTGGACCCAGCACGGTGAGGGCCAGAAAGAAGTGGCTGTGACGAACAGGCCTGTCGCTCCTGGGTACAAGTTAGCAGCTTGGAAAGACATAATTGACGTAGATATTCAGTGCACAGAGTACTGCAGTGTACAACTCCATAAGTTCTGACATATGTATATACGATAAAGGCATCACCACAGTCAAGATAATCAACATACTGAAGTATCTGTGGATTGATAGAGGGGTTTAATTGAAATATCAGAACAAGATTCCATATCTTCTCTAGCAAAAAATTTACCAATATGTTGAATTTAAAAAATAAAGTTAGATTTGTGTACATTTATGTGTTTGGTCACAAAGCATTGTTTCCGTTTCCATAACCGTAGTTTACTAGTTTTAAATTGGGGTGTGGCTGGAGCTCATGCTGCAGCATGACTGGCCTCCAGTGGTGTCTTTGGGGATGGCACCAGTGCTGCTGCAGAGCCGCGGGCGGGGTGCAGAGGGCGCTGTGGCGCAGCAGCTGAGGCGGCGCACCTGGGCTAAGGCAGGTGCCCAACCGCAGACTTTGCTGCCGAGCAGTGGTCTCCGCGTGGGGTGGGGCCTGTTCCCTTGTCCTGGACCCCGGTGTTGAAGTGTTCTGAGGCCGCGGGGTGTTTCCAGCAGTTGTCTCTCAGGACTTCCGCAGAGGAAGGGTCACCCTGATTTCCATTTTCTCAGAGAGGAGACTCCTGTCTGGCTCTCTTCTCTCCGCTGTGCTGATCCTTTGACAAAACACAGGGTGGGGCCAAAGTAGATTTACAGTTCAGAGTCCGTGACACAGATCTTATTCTTGTATTATTATTTATTAATTATTGCATTATTTTCTACACAAATAACTGTACACCTACTTTTGTTTTGTGCTCCACTGTGGTCTTTATTATATGACCTTTTTGTAAGGATCGTGTTGTTTGGAACCCCGAAGTGGTGCAGAAACTGGACATCCAAATGAGGACTTGACTCGGGAGTAATTCTGCCATCACGTTTTGAAATTTTCCCTAAAACAAAAGCCTGACCTTATAGTATTACTAAATGTGGAAGAGACTAGAGCTGACTCAGTGACTGTCAGTGTCCAGCTTGACACTGCACTGACAAATACTTTATAATTAGTGACAAATATATTGGTCTGACTGAGGCTTAGATTGAGACAAATCCTAGGTAGGGGTTTGACAACCAAGAACCTACAAATACTCTGCTGGTGCTCAAATTTTACTTGCATAGTTTGTTTCAATTTCAATTTTTATTTTTTTAAGTGCACAATTTTTAATTTATAATCTGCATTAGATTCTTCTAGTTTAGTCTTGTATATCTTGGCAGAAACGACATTTCCTGTCATCTGCAAAACAGAAAAATATCCAGTAAACAACAACAACAAAAGTATACGCAGCAACCGTTAGAACAGCTCCGTGAACCTGAGAACAGTGAGTTCCTCCCACAGTGCTTTGGAGCAACTGGCTGTGATAGGTCCCCTCCAGCAGAGGGCGTCCAAACTCCAGTAATGTATACAGACCCACAGATCTATTCTGTTGGCCAAAAAGTACGTACATTTTTTCCATTAAGGTGGCTCTAGTAGTCCTTAGTTGTGTTTAACTTCATTTGAAACAATTTTGTTAGACTGTATTGTGACAGGTGTCATATTAGTATGCATTTAAAACAAAATTGTCCAAATTGGTGAATTTTGTGCAGCCATTTTGATGTTGAAGGTGGAAGAAAATATGCACCATTTTCAACATACTATGCTTTATTATTTCAAGAAAGGTAAAAGCACAACTGAAACACAAAAGATTGTGCCATGTATGGAGAAGGTGCTGTGACTGATCAAATGTGTCAAAAGTGATTTGCGGAGAAGTTTCTTGGTACTATTGAAATTTTGGCCAAATAACTCTTTGCTGGGGGGCTGTCTCATGCATTGGAAGATGTTTAGCAGCACCCTGACCTCTCCCCACTAGAAGCCAAAAGTGAGAGATAGCCAATATATTCAAAATATCCAAATCAATAAAGTAGTAAGTGAACATGAAAAATGTGTCTTTTATTTTGTGGGAAAAACGTAATAGACTTTTTGGCCAACCCAAGAGTTCATTTGTTTTCTGTCCTGTTTTGTTTTTTGCTATTTTAAAGTTGTAGCTCCTCTTCTTAAAATGAAGTTTCCAGTCTAGAGATGCCCCTGGAATCACTCTGGTTGGAGAAGCCGAGCTGTCACTGCAGAAACCCCATGAGGCTAGAGGACAGTCGAATCACCCTGGGGTTTGTCCAAAAATACTCTGCACTTCCCAAGCCAGCTCCTCTGGGCGGAGTTGTAAATATTCCCTCTGAGAAAGCCAGGGGCTGACGCCGCAGGAGAATGCGTCAGCAGAGTGGAGTCTGTGCGCAGAAGCTTTGTCTTCAGTGTGGCCATGAGGACTGGTGTGTGTGTGTGTGTGTGTGTGTGTGTGTGCATGTCTTGTTTGTTTCTGTCTTGTTTCAGGAAAGAGAGCATTTTACCTCCGATCTTATGTGTAGAAAAGGCATCTATTTCCACAAATTTCTTCATGATATTTCACAGGTGCCAGACAGATAGACTGGCTGGCTGTGTATTTCTACACTTATTCCTGGCAAGGGGCCAGTTTGGCCTTTACTAAAATGGGTTTCAGGGATGAATTTTGAGAATGAGAAAGCTCTCCGTCTCCTGCACAGGTTCCTCTGCTCTGCAACAAACCTATTTGCAACATAACCTATTACAGGACCTTCCGTTTGGAGCTGTGCCTGCTTGTTAGTTAAATGGCAATTGTTCTTTGTTTTGTTTTGCATTTCAAGGGAAGCCTTTGTAGGGTGTTTCTTTCTTCTGCTTCTGGCCTGGTCTAAATCTCTGGTTCTGATTTATCTAAGTCATATGACTATAAAGAGCTGGCTGTCATGAGGGCTAATAAATAATTTCTCAAGCAGAGATGTTGTCTTAGTCTGTCCACGCTGCTGCACTATAGACCAGGCAACTTACAAACAGCAGAAATTTATTTCTCGCTGTTCTGGGGCCTGGAAGCTGGAGATGAGGTCCCAGCTCAGGCCGGTGACATGAGGTTGTCTTCTCAGGGGTAGACTTATCCCGGGTCCTCACACAGTGGGAAGAGACAGGGAGCTCTGGGTATAAAGCCATTAATGTCCCTCGTGACCCACTCACCTCCACAGGCCCCGCCTAGTAACACCACTCCATCCGACATTAGGGCTTCAACAATGAGTATAGAGGGGACACAGCCAGACCACCGCTTGCGCTCACTGACCTAGGGCTCTCTCCCCGGGGGTCACGGGTTCTGTGGGCTTAGCCTTTACCAAGTGGTCTCATGAACTTTTCCATGATGCCGCTCACCCAGAGGGAGTGAGCTTTCTTCCCACGCACTATATTGGGGGCAATCCTATCTTGTTTCCTGTCTGTCCTCTGTGTTTCTGTCTTAAAAGTCTATTTTTCTCCCCTTGCACGCATTTACATTCGTGCTTTGGTTTTTGTTCTCAGGAGATAATGCAGTGGTTCCTATACACTTCCTGAGCACCTGCTGACATCTCACCTGTACCTCACCCGTGTCTCTCCTGGTTGTTAGAGAGACATCATTCACCCCAGGAGCTTGAACCCACAGGGAGGCTCACGTGCCCAAACTCAGGACCGCCCACACAAAAGAAGCTCAGTTTTATAACATGATCAAACTGTGTTATTAGATCAGACAATTTTTAAAGATGGTTAAAGATGAGCGGTGATACATGTGCACCTTAAACATTTTAACTCAAAACATGTACGTTGGAATTCTTGCATCAATGATTTGATGTAGGATCATGATCTTTTGTTCCAGAATGTTTTTTGTTTAAGAATTTTTCTCTGTTCAGGGTTTCCCCTTGTCTTTTTTTTAATAAACAATATCTACAATACTTCCAGGTATTGTCTCATCTGTGTGTTCCAGGCTGGTGTCTTTTAATTGGAATCAGAACTTAAAGACACTTGAGAAACAGTCTGATAGTAGACTTTCTAGATGTTTCTGAAGCCTCTGCCCACCTTTTCCCTTTGTTTCACTGCACCTGTAACTCAACAGCAAAGTCAGTGAGCATTCACACTATCAGGGCCTCACAAAGCACAATAATTATTATCATGAGACAACTGTCTGCATCCATGCTCCATCAGGTAGGGTTTGTCTGAAGTGGGTGATGCCATGACAAGAACAAGTGGGGTCAAAAGTCACTATGAGCACACCTGTCTCTGGGTATCCCAGTGGTTCTGGTGGTGGACAGGCGCTCACCCAGTGGGGATGGAGCTGGGAGACAGTCCTGTTGGGGACAGAGACAGAGACCCTCTGCTCAGAGCCATGTGTGAAGGGGGTCTCCACCCTGTCTTCCAAGGGATGAGAGGAGAAAGGAAACAGACCCAGCCTCTGTGAGGATACATAGTCCCAACCTGTGTATCACCAAGGTTGAAACAATAGATCTCTGCAGAAGTTTTTATTTTTACGAAGTTAGTTGGGTTGAATATTGCCTAAAGTTTCTACCTAAACCACCAACTGGGTTTTTGTGAAAAACAGTCTATTGTATTTTTTCAGTTACATCTTATTTATCTATTGGGTTGGCCAAAAAGTTAGTTCAGTTTTTTCCGTAAAATAAAAGACACATTTTTCATTTTCACCAATAACCTTATTGATTTGGATATTAGAATATGTCAACTACCTCCTGTGTGGTAAAACATTGATTGTTATCAATTAATGTCTCAATTTGATGGCTGTCAACTTCAACTGGTTTACCCAACTGACTGTGGAACATTGTCCAGTGAGAAATCTCTAGTACGAAACTTTGCAAACCACTTTTGACACGTTCTATAGTCCCAGCACCTTTTCCATACACTGCACAAATGCTTTTTTGCATTTCAGTTGTGTTTTTAGCTTTTTTGAAATAATAAAGCATAATATGCTGCAAATGTTGCTTATTTTCTCCCATCTTCAATATTAAAATGGCTACACAAAAATTCATCAATTATGGTAAGCTTTTCTAAATGCATGCTGATATGACAGCTGTCATAACACAATCTAACAAAATTGTTTCACATGAAGTTAAAGACATCTAAATGCTACTAGAGCCATCTTATGGAAAAAACAAACTCACTTTTTGGCCAACCCAATATTAGGTGTTGGTGACATTTCCAAATTCTCAGGTGCTTAAGGATGCAATTCTGTGTTAAGATTTATTGCACTGTTATAAACATTTCTTACTAAGAAAATTATAGCACCCTGAAGTCCTATAGTATATTGTTTCTATGATTCATTTACCACATATTGCTCATTTATCTGACATTGATTATTATCTGTTCTTCTGCAAAGTCGTGAAGCTTGCTGGAGAGGCAGAGAAAAAAATAAGTCGGAGCTGAAAGAGTTGAGATTACATAACTTTGCAACTAAAGGATACTACTTTGGGGAACTGGAAATATATGTATTTTTAAAAATTTCATTGCTTTGGGCCAGTGCCTGGTCTGCAGTTCCGTTATTTGGCGCCATGTCCATGTTTCTCTGTCCTGTCGCTTTGCAGGGGGCAGGACTGTCTTTGATCGCATGCTGGGCGCTGGACCTGGAGAGACACTGGCATGGACGGTCCCAGGCCGAGGCCACGCCTCCAGGGAGGACACATATGCATGCTACCGGGACTGTGCTCACAGCCGGTTTTGCTGAGACTCCAGGCAGTGAAGCCCAGGCGGTACACCTGCTGGGGGCCGGCTCCTCCTTATTCGATATAGCCTGGGAGGAGAGCGTTCCGAGGCCTCAGATGATAGTGGGGAGGCCCATTCAGCTTAGAGACACGGTCCTTCCTCTCCCCTCCTGTTCTCAACATTCTCAAAATGAGAGTTGAAATTTGGTAGGGAAATGTGTCAGGAAACAAAAGCCGTTTCTCTGTTGTTTCTCTCCCAGTGGTTCCATTTACCATCAGGTTTGCCTGGAAATTCCTCGTCATGTGGCTCTTTGTTGCTCTTAAGGAGGTGGTTAGTGTTTTATCCAGGGTCCTAGGGGAGGAGTGGACTGGGCAGCCTGGCTCCCGCGGCTGCAGCTCCAGGTGGGGGCTCCGCGTTTGTGACTGGTTTGATCACAGTGATGTCAACGCCATACTGTAGGAGAGGCTGGACTGGGACTGGCCTCTGGACGTGTGGTCTGATTTAATTCTATTGGTCTCTGTCTTCGTGGAACAGGGCTGCATGAGTGGGTGTTGGCAGAGGAGCCCTCCACACGCTGAAAGCCAGAGTCCCCGGGTGCCTGTGCTTACAGCCTTCAGTTTGGGTGGCTCCGTCCACTCAGGGGAGCTTCTCACTCCATGTCATTCGGAGGAGGAAAGTCTCTGATAGTCCAGGAGTGTTGAATTAGAGGCAAGTTTTGGAGGCTGGGAGGCAGGATCATGAGCTGTGTCTGCCTCTGTATACAGCTGTGGGACCCGCTGGCATTGAGGTGGCCCTGGGTGTCCCGGGGTAGAAGGAAAATACCATTTGGACATCCTCAGTGTAACGAAATCACCTCCTACGGAAACGTATCCACAAAAAGGTGGACCTACTGTGTTACTACTAAGCTCTGCTTTAATAAGTTTGTGTTATCAAATGGGCTTTTGGGTTTGGCTTCAGGTAAAACAAATCAGGGCGATATATTGGGGTGGCCAGAAAGTTCACTTGGTTTTTTCCATACGATGGCTCTAGTAGCACTTAGTTGTCTTTAACGTCATTCAAAAACAATTTTGTTAAATTGTATTGTGACAGCTGTCATATCAGTGTGCATTAAAAAAAACTTATTGAAATTGGTGAACTTTGAACAGCTATTTTAATACTGAAGACGGAAGAAAATAAACAACATTTTTGGCATATTATGCTTTATTATTTCAAGAAAGGTAAAATCACAACTGAAATGCAAACAATGATTTGTGCAATATATGGAGAAGGTGCTGTGACAGATCGAACATGTCAGAAGTGGTTTGTGAAGTTTCGCTGGATGATGATGCTCCACAGTCGGGTAGACTAGTTGAAGTTGATAGCGATCCAATCAATACATTAATTGAGAACAATCAGCGTTCTACTATGCAAGATATAGCTGACATACTTCAACTATCCAAATCAATAAGGATACTGGTGAAAATGAAAAGCATGTCTTTTATCCTATGGAAAAACCAAACAGATTGTTCGGCGGGCCCGGTATGCATGTCATCGCTCATTCAGCTCACTGTACCTGACCGTGGGAGCGCCAATGTGCATCAGCACCCTTAAACTCGAGGAGAAGGAATTGGGCTCACAGCTCAGGTGAGCGCCAGTTTCCCCCGATGCTGTGGCCTCAGCTGCTGTTGTTGTGCCTCTGGCCTTCCCCGTGCTCCCCACACTGGGTTGGTGGCAGTGACCATGTTGTCTGCGGTGCTTGCGCGTGGCAGCTCCATTATTGAACGGTGGCCTGGAGGGGGATCAATGGAGTGCTGGACACTCAGCAAAGCAAAGGGCCATCTTTCATCCTGGCTTTAAATGAAGGCTGTCCTCCCTGAAGGGCGTTTTGTTCCACTGGCTCTCAGGTTTAAATGTGAGTGACGGTGTGTCCCTCCCTGGGAAGGCAGACACCAGCCTGTCCCCTTGACGCAGGCTGCAGCTGGGACAAGAGCAGAACCCTGCCAGCCCCGGTCTCTGTGGGAGGACTGCTGGGCAGCCGCCTGTGCTGCGGTGCAGGCGCCAGGTGCATGGCCGGCAGCTCCTGGGACTGGAACCTGCTGCCCTGTCTGTGCGGAGCCCAGCTGGTGAGTGCCCACTGCTTTCATCCAAAATATGACACAGATTTTCCCTTCCAAACAGAAATGCTAGGGACACTTGAGCAGCACAGACATACAGGAAGGGCTGGCATTAGAAGACCTTGTGTCAGTGAGCAGTAGACACACCGTCCCTGTGTAGGACGACGGCTCGCCTGGGGCTCGAGGGCGACTGCGTGCTGCCCCACGCATCTCATGTGCGGGCAGCATGTTCTCTGGGTGGGGACACGGTAGATGGAAACCAGGGGCTGACAAGGGCTCATGGTCCCTTCACTTTATGTAAAAACACTCACTCGAGTCTGAGGTTTTCTGCTTGGGATTGGAGCAGCAGAGCCCACGTTGGGGCAGGGAGTGGTTCTGTCCCCTGATCAGGCTGATTGGGGTCCTACCCTTGACGCTCCTGGCCAGGCACGCTGGCCGGGGGTGGGGGGCACCAGGAACAAGTCCTGGGCCTCCTGGTGTCCTCAGCTGGGAGAACGTGGTGCGTGTGCTTCTCTGTGTTGAAGCCAGAGACACGGTGAGAAAATGCATGCGAAGGAGTGTTGTCCGCTTACAAAGACTTGGTAATTACCGTGCTCCATGAAATGTTTACGTCAAACTAACATTGTGAACTAACATCTGGTTCATCACGTTTTCTTCATGAGACAAAAGTGACAAGAAGAGCTCAGAAAAGTGGGGAGAATCTTAGGGACTAAGACTGTTAACCTTGCCTAAGACCTTTCTGTTTAAATTATTAGACTGAAGCTTTACAAATGTGTAATTTTCCTGGCATTACAAAACAGCATTAAGTTGATACTGTGCCGTTTTACGTTGGTCTACTGGGCTCATCAAAGGCTGATGATAAAAACAATTTTTTCGACCCCAGGATCTCTGATGTTTTCAGGTGTGCTTGTGAGTTTCCCCTTGCTTTTGGGAAGTGGCACGGAGAGGAGACTGATGCAGCTTGGACAGGTTCTAGAGGGGCGTGGGCAGGGCGCTGTCCCAGAGCAGCACCCCCAACCCCCGTCACGGGCAGCCAGGGTGGGAGGCTCAGCTACCGTTTGTTGGGACAGCCGTGAATCCAGTGACAGAGTGCCCATGCTGGTCTTGTGCTTCCCCTGAACCCCTCGCTCCCGACAACACGGCTGCTGGTCCTGAAGAACCTCAGGGACGTGTCTGACCTGTGTCCTAGCAGGTGGCCGGCGCTGCCCCACCTGGCTCAGGAGACACAGGAAGCCTCCCCAAGTCCACATGCTGTCTTCCCAGAAGGCCTGTGCCCGTTACTTTGTAAATACCACAAGATTTACAGAGCAGGGCCTTTGAGAAGCTGATTTATTTCTTGGAAGGTGACTTCTCAGGTGTTCAGTCCACGAGGGCAGTGGCCCCCCATATGAGAGGCCTCGGTGGTCCAGGCCTTGGGCCAGTCTCTGCTTTGACGGGCTTTTGAGTCAGATTGAGTGCTGGGTTTTCTCTTACTATGGAGTGCAGTCTGCTTGCTTCTGGGATATTTGGTTAATTTTGCTGCTTTCAACTTTGTTTAGGTAAAAAAGACAAATTGTAAGTTATATTATGATAAGGTAAAATGTATACAGACCATGCACAGTATAGAGAATTAGTATTTTCCCTCTGGAAGCGCTGTTGGCTTACCTTCCTGTAGTGCAGGAAATGAAACTTGACATCTTCCATTTGTCTGGGCAGGTATGTCACAAGGGTTGGGACCCGAAAACGCATTTTCTATGTTACTTTACTTTTTTCTTAATCATGGGATGCATACAGAATGCGATTGCATCGTTTAAATGTCAGTGATGACCGTAGTGGTCGAAACCTTGCTTTTCTAAATGTGGCGGCCTGTGGGCGCTGGGGGATCCGTGATCTGTGGTGTCCGGCACAGTGTCCTGTCTGTGCGCAGAGACTGGGGGTGAGTAACCAGGAACTCAGCGGCAACCCATCGGTCCATGATGAAACCGGTCAAATTCCGTAAATTTGGCAGCATAGGCCAGGAATTTCATCTTCGTTGGCTCACAGGTCGAACCCCCTCTCTCTCTTCTTTGGCTGCGCCTCCCTGCCCGGGACTGGTAGGAATGCTAATCCTGCTTCGCGTGTCACCTCGCTGGGTACTAATTTGGTGTTTGACAAGAGCTTGGGAATCCATGAGTCCCCGCTGCCTCTCGGAGCGATGGGCGGTTTTAGGTGCCTCCTGCTTCCTTCCCTCCCTCCCTGAGGCCTGTCCCTGCGGCAAGCAACCCCCCTTCCCCCCCGCCCCACGTAGGTCTGGAACCCGCCCGCCCACGCGCCCCGGGTCTGTGGCAGGTGTTCCCGGCCGCTGTCCTCCTGGACGCACATCCGCGTAATTCTGTCCCCGCACGAGCCCTGCCTAGGGCCGGGCCGCCGGCAGAGGCAGGGCTGTGTGCGCGCACTGAGCGGCCGCCGCACCGTGGGGAGGCCCGCAGCCCGCAGCGTCCTAGGCGCGCAAGGTGGGGCTGCGGCAGTGAACGCCCACCCGCGGGGCCGCGCGCGGGGACGGCGCTCCGCTGGGTCCTCCGCTGGTGGGCGCCGCCTGCGCTCGCCAGGGGCGCACCTGTGCGGCAGGTGTGGCGTGGGCTGCGGCCTGGGCGGGAGCGGGCGAACGGATGCTGCAGAGGCCGCTCTGGGCTGGGGCGCGCGGGGGGCGGGGCGGCGGCTGCTGGTGATTGCGCGGCCACCGCCCGGGAGGCGCATCTGCGCCGGGTGCCACCCACCACCTGGACCGCGGGGACGCGGCTCCGAGCGCGGCCCTGCTCCGCTGATTTCTTTCTACAAGATGGCTCATGCTGCCGCTTCCATTAAAAAAGTTCGAGAGGCTGAACTGGATGAAAAGGAAAAGATCCTTGAGAGGGAGAGAAAAAAGCAACGGAAAACCCCCAGGGACCGCGCGGACCGGAAAAGAAAGGTAGGAGGCGCGTCCCCGAACCCTTTCCCCGGGGTCGCCACCGCCGTCCCTGCGTCGGCCTGCAGGGCTCCCACGAGGCTCCGGAGCCCGGCCTGGCCTGCGGTAGCCGAGGGGTCGATGCCCGGTGTCCCCAGGCGAAGTGACTGGGGTTTCCCCAGTCATCGTTACTCAGCCTCACCGCCCGTTGCTTCCTTCCTGCAAGGGACTCAGAATCCCAGTCGGGGAAGAAGGCAGATGGGGGGCGGAGGGGATGCTATTTTCCTCGTCTTTCTGTCCTGCGCGGGTCCTAGCCCTGCACCCGCTCTCGCCCGGTGCTCCGGTAGGTCTCCGCTTGGCAAGGAGCGCACATTTTATTTGCGCTGACAGGGCTCTGCGTGAAGCTGGGCTGAGGATGCTGATGCAGAGAGCTGTCTCCGAAGGTTTAAAATTCCGATTTTAGTCATTTGTTCAGTTTCCATCATTAACCTCATGATTTTTCTGTGTTGACGATAGCAAGACATGAAAAGACCAGGGTTAGGTGATGTGATGACATGTTGGTTCTCTTTACCTTAAACTGTAGAACTGTCCCTGCCCTTTACAATATTTTTTCCTGAAAAATAGAGGTAATCTTACAACTCGGTGGAACCAACATCTGCACTGAGCCAGCGGCCTGGCTCCATCGGGGCCGGTCTCCGTAAACGCATTAATTAACAAAGTAGGTCAGGGGATAATTTCGGAGGATGATAAATGGCATATTTCCTTGGCAGAACAGGAAAACAGTGTTCGTCCTCAGCAGTGGGCAGACGGAGCTCTGGGATTGGGGCCCCAGGGTCCCTATGCTGAGTGATTCCTATGCTCAGTGCCTTTTCTCCTCCTGTAGTAGATGTGCTGACCTTTCCATTTTGGGGATGTTATCTTGGCCTGTGTTTGGAAAGACACCCGAGGACCTGCATGGAGCAGAGGTCCCCCTGCGCAGGGACTCACTGGGTTTCTGGCTGCCACTCCCCGTTCAAACACCATCATTAGGCAGCACAAGTAAATAAGACTAGCAGCAAAGCATAATCTCCCTCCTGGGGAAACTCCGTGCTGCCTGCCTTTGAAAGCCCTCGTTTTCAGCGTGCACTTGCTCTTCCCTTTGGTCTCAGGCCTGTCGGTGCCCATTTTGTGCAGCCGCTTCCTGACTGACAGGTGCTGCAGTTCCGATTCTCATTGCCTAAATGCACAGAGCTGCATCGAGCCGTCTCCTGCAATCACGTCGTCCTTATCTGTTGTTCTCCAGACACAGTCTGTGATTTCTTGGCCAGGACACGCGTCTGCAGCCAGCTGTGGCCTGTGACTTGCTGAGCCAGACTAGGGCCAGGCCCACACCAGAAGATCTCTGGCTCTCGCCCTGGCTTGCTTCTCCAGATTTTTGCCTTCTTCTACACTTGGGGACCACTGAAAACCTGCACTGTTGAATGGAGAAGTGCCAGTTGCTTGGGTGCTGCATTGCTCTGAACGCGATCCAGCAGGGTGGGCGAGGTCACCAGCGCATGATGTGGTCCTGTAACAGGGTCCTCTTCTCAGCTTCACATTCAGAAGGTGCCATTGGGCAGAACCGCAGGACACTGGGGGTCGCAGCACAAGCTCTCGCTGTTCTGGCTCTTCTGTGCGCGCACCTGCGGGTGGTCCTCCCTGTTCCGCCGCAGATGCCGGCGCACAGCGTCGTGTTCACAGGGCAGCAGGTGCTGAGGGGGGCGGTTTTCAGCTGGATCAGGTTTATTTTCTAGACACACCCCACCCGCCACATGGCCGCGGAGCCGGTTCTAAAATTTGGTTTGAGAAAAGAAAAATCTGCCTCCCCATCATTCCTTAAGGAAGTTCGTGGAGCTGTGGAAAGCGGACGGTTGGCTGTGAGTGGCGCCCGGGAACGCCCCCTCCCGGATGTAACTGAAAACTGTTACACTGTATTTTCCGATGCCATTTTATAGCCCTGGGGATGCCGCACTTGGGGAGATGACTGTGCATCACTTGCATATTCATTTGTAATGTGTCTTCAAATGAAACTGTTTATTCCCAAAATTCACCAATATAGATAAAAGCCAAACATAATGCTTAATAGAATAAGTAAGATGAGTTTGAAAAGATTTTTTGCTAAAGCAAAAATTATTGAGTATTAAAAAACAATTCAATTAAGTAGCCTTGTATTTGGACTTATTTTTAATATTCTTTTGTAAACTTCCGATTAATTAAAATATCTTTGCATTATTATTTTGTACTCTATGACAGATCTTAAATAAGTTTTACTTTTATTTGTGAACTTGAAACACATTGCATGCTTGGCTGTAACCCCTCTGCCAAGTGATCAGCGGTACGTACAGTCTTTAAATGGCCCTATTGGTGGACTAGGGGCCTAGTTTCAATCTCGTTAGAAGTGGAATTGGTCTTAGAGTAACATGTCCAGACTTCTGTGGGCTAGACTTGGGATAGCTACAGGTTAACTATAGTAAGAGCCAAATGTATATTGTGTCTGTGTCATACTGTGTCAGAGCGAGAATAAAACTAAGTGTTAAGCAAATGGACCGTGGTTAAGACAGTTGAAACAAACTAAGCATTTGTTTTCTAAAGAGAATACATAGCTTTTTATAGGGATAAATTGATTAGCTTATAGCAATTTAAGTCATTTCTTTTCATGTCCAGATGTTTAGTTTCTACAGTAGAATCTGAGAGTGTCAGACTTGAGGAGGACGCTAAAGGGAATAATTAAGTGACAATCCAATGTCTCACAGACTTGTAAGACTCAGTTCTAAAAAGTGATTTTGAGTAAAATGTTCTTTCCACAACCACAAACTACTTCCCAACTGTACTTAAAAAAAAATTTGGAAAATAAATAATTTTCAGGGAATTGGTTAAAAAAAAAACAACCAGTCAGTTCTGTCCTTGAAAGCAAAGCACATATTTAAATGGTCTTCTTCATTTAAACAGAATTATCAGTAATTTTCAAGTGAATAGCTATGCTCTCCACTTCTCAGCACAGACCGACCGCTTTCCAGTCCATCGCGACATCTACAGCACTGAGTGGAGTTATCTCACATAAAAGGCAATTGGTAGGACATATCCTTAGTGACCTGGTGCTTAAGACATTCTTCCTATTCCTTTCATTGGTGCCATGAAAACACCAGTACTCGCATCCCCTGTCAAAGGCGGTGATGTGTTTACTGAACGTGGCCTGTGTCTGGCACTCGGTCCACCCTGTGGACTCAGACCATGCTGAGTCCCACCCAGCAGGTCTCAGGCTCTGCATTTCACATACGAGGAGGCGGAAAGCAGCGAATGGGACTTGCTTAGCCACATGCAGCCAGCATGTGGCAGAGTCGGGACTGCAGCCCAGGCTCCTAAGTCCACTGCGGGAGATGGGTGATAGAACTTCCTGGCCTTGTCCCTCCACGGAATGTGGAGCATCATGACCAAACATTCAGTCTGCCAGTGCCTCCGTTGCCCCACCTCCTACAGGCCTTCCCCCAACTGAAAAAACCTAATTATTGTGAGAATAAATGAGGTGACATATTTGAGAGGAAACTAGATACATTTGAGATTGTGATTCTATTGTAACTGTACCAAAATATTTCATGAAATTTCTTAGAAGTCAACATTTGCTTGTTAAGTACAGCAGTTGCCATCAGTGATCGACTATGACTTTATCATCATTTTTTCTTACAATTTTATTAGGACTTCAAAATGTGTCTGCCTATTTACATTTATTAAACTGACATAGAAAGGTGATTTTTGTATGGGATAAAGTGGAAAGTAAAAGCAAACTTTCAAGTCCTTTTCATTGACTTTCATAGAAAAAGATTCTGATCAGTTCTTTGCTTTTGTTTTTATGGGAATTATTATCTTGGAGAAATCAAGGCTTATTACTTCTAGAACAACTTTGCAGGACTGCCCCTACCGTATTTTCCTTCCTCACAGCTTATTAAATTGATGACATTGGGAATACTTATTAAGTCTGTGTAATGGACTTATCACCAAGTTGCAAGGGGACGTGGAGAGATGAAGGAGACTTTTAAACGTTCTTACAGGAGCAAGCTTTTTGAAAATGGAAGGATGTTTTGTTTGCGAGTCTAGAGAGGAACGTGCTGTGTAAGTTCCAAATCATGTTACAAGAATGAGTGGGAACTAGACAGAAAATGCAGTGGCGGCTGTACCCACACTGCTTGGTGGCACATGGGTGTCCAGCTGGGTGGGAGGAGGGTGGGCAGGCCCATCTCCTCCGGCCCTGGAGTGTTCCACTGGGTGGCTCAGTGGCCTGATTCCTCACCTCCGAGGGCAGCCACACTCAGCCAAGGACACGCACACCCAGATTTCTGGGCATCAAACCAAATACAGTGTGATTAAAAATGCCAATCACAGCAGAATAATGTGGTCCTGGGTGACGCATTACATTCTAGAACTGGTCAAACATGGAAAATTCCAGCAGCATTTTAGGGCATCAAGTTGTCTTTATGAAACTCTGATAACCTCTCGTCCACATGTGAGGACTTCCAGCACCTGCGTGAACGTGGGGCAGAGTGGAGGCATCTTGAACTTTGTCCTGATGTCCACTCTTGCATGCCGGTGGCTGTTGGTTACTAGAGATGTCTACATTTTGTTGATTTGCTTCCCATTTGAGTCTAAATAAAAGGTTCAGGCATTTGTGTTTATGTGTGGAGGCTGTGGTAGAATCATGATTTTTTTAAAACCTGTTTTCTTCATCTTCCACACTCCTTGTAGCTCCTTTGCTTTGCTCAGTGTGTCTCACTGAATGACATGTGTCACTGGCATGATAAGTCTGAGTTTGTATCAGGATTGGATGAGAAAGAACTACTTTCAGCCACCAAGTGGGTGACTGGCTAGTACTAGCTTAGGGTCACAGTGGTCACGCCGACGAGATTGTGCCAAAAACAGGTCCAGGTATATGGCCTGAGATAAGTTTGTAAGAAGACAGTTAAAAGACAGTGCAGTCTTAATTTCAAAAAGCTACTGTGAGTGAATTATTTGTTTTTTAATCTAAAATATTTTAACACATCCCAATGTAACTTTTCCCCTTTTTTATAGTAATCTGAGTCCCTATACATATTTTAATGTTTAAAAAATCAAAATTCATTCATTAGTGGCCATTATTATCAAATTTTAATTTTGTTAGTTACCTTAGTCATCACTTGGTTAAAATAATGATATTTACAGCTCATTTTGACATCATAAAGACAACCAAAACTACTGTGTTAGAAGTATTGTAGGAATCGGTGAAAACACGAGGAAGTTAAGAATTCTGCTCACACCACATTTAATGATCATTTAGTGTTTATATTTTTCCATTGTGTCACCCTTTTTCATTTGTATTTCTCAGAATAAGTTCTTCCTGACATAGAATACTTTTATTCAGTGATGGACTACAGATTAAAGCAAAGACTCGCACAGTGAAGGCATGCCCTAACTTCTGCGGTTCCACCTCAGCTGCTGGTGGAATCGTCAGCTTTGAGTATGAACCTCTGCTGCAACTTTGACTTGTGGTTTTATACTGTGGAGTCTCATCTGGGCCCAACTCGTTCGTAGCATCAGAATCCTGGGGTGCACGGCAGAAAGGGAGACTGTTATCTATCTATCTTTATTTTATCTTATTTCAAAAATTTTAAGTTATAACTGACGCACAACCTTATATTGGTTTCAGGTGTGCAACATAGTGATTCCCACATGTATACGCCTTACGATGTGATCTCCACACAAGTCTAGTACTCACCTGTCACTGTGCACGGACATTATGATACCACTAACTCTGTTTTCTGTGCTGAAACGTTCATTCTGTGACTTATTTTATAACTGAAGTTTGCACTTTTTAACCCTTTGCCTTTTTGGCCCATCCCCCACCCCTCCCGTCAGTTTGTTCTCTGTGTCTTTTTGTTTCTAATTTGTTTATTTGTTCTTCAGATTTCACATATAAGTGAGATTATACAGTATTTGTCTCTGTCCGTGTGACTTATTTCCCTGAGTATAATATCCTGTAGGTCCATCCATATTGTCACAAACAGTAAGATTTCATTCTTTTTTGTGTGTGTGGCTGTGAGGCATATTCCATTGTATGAATGCACTGCATCTTTTTATCTACTTGTCTACTGCTGGACACCAAATTGCTTCCACACCTTGGCTGTTGTAACCAATGCTGCAATGAACATAGGGGTGCATATATCTTTTTTTTGTTGTTTTTAGCTAACAGAGCTTACAATTTTATTTTCACATTTTACAATACAAATGAAAAATTTTTTTTGGTCCCGCTACTCCCAGAGTCACAGCACCACGATCCCCTGGAGAAGGAGAACAAGTAACAGAAAACAGATAGAAAGAAACTCCCCTCTCACCTTGTCTGTCTGGTTGAGTCATCCCTGGCCGAGGGGCACCGCCGTGGGACGGGCCCTTTGGGGGCCCAGGCATCACTGGCATGTGCTCTCCCATAGGTGGCCACATTCCAGGAGCAGGTCCCCCTGGCATCATCCCAGGGTAAGGAGGACCTGGAAGACCGGGGGGTGGAGTCATTGCCCTGCAGGAGGAGGAGGAGCCGAGAATGGAGTCGGAGGTATCTCTCTTTGCTGAAATGCTGCTGTGGTTTTGTCAGTCAGGCTCCGAGCTTGTTCTTCCACCCACTTCTGACAGTGGTCTTTCAGGTTCTCTGTGTTTCCTACCACTGCAGTGTGTCCGTCTCACAGGTGGAGAGTCATGGGTGAGGCATGTAGCACAGTGGCCACAGTAAAACTCAGGCACGATGGTCTGCAGGCCATTGGCCCCTCAGTTCTGCTCTGCCCAGGATGCACATATCTTTTTGAGTTAGTGTTTTCGCTTTCTTTGGATAATTACCAGAGGTGAAATTGCTGGATCAGAAGGTAGTTCTATTTTTAATATTTTGAGGAAATGCCATACTGTTTTCCACAGTGGCTGTCCCAGTCTGCATTCCCACCAACAGTGCACGAGGGTTCCCCTTTCTCTACTTCCTCCCTGACAGTCGTTTGTGGATTGATTGATGATGGTCATTCTGACAGGAATGAGGTGATATCTCATTGTGGTTTTAATGTGCATCACTCTGAAGAGTAATGACATTGAGCATCTTTTCTCATATGTCTATGGGCCATCTGTATGTCCTCTTTGGAGAAGTGTCTGTTCAGGCCCTTTGCCCATTTTTTAATTGGATTGTTTTAATTGTTTACCTTTTGATACTGAGTTGTATGAATTCTTTATGTATTTTGGATGTAACCCCTTATTGGTTGTACTGTTGGCTAATATCTTCTTCTATTCAGTAAGTTGTCTTTTTGTTCTGTTGATGGTTTCCTTCCATGTGCAGAAGTGGTTTCCTTTGCTGTGGTCCCATTTTGCCGTTGTTTCCTTTGCCCGAGGAGACATGTCCCAAAAAATTTTGCTAAGGCCAATGTCAAAGAGTTCACTGCCTACATTTTCTTCTAGGAGTTTTATGGTTCCAGGGCTTACATGTGAGTCTTTAATCCATTTGAGTTTATTTTTGCATTTGGTGTAAGCAGAGTCTAGTTTCATCTTTTCATGTATCTGTCCAGCTATCCCTAAACCGTTTATTAAGGAGGCTGTCTTTTCGCCATTGTATATGTTCTTGCCTCCTTTGTCATAGATTAATTGACCACATAAGCATAGGTTTATTGGGCTTTCTGTTCTGTTCCAGCCGTTTATGGCTTTGTAACAGTATGTTTTTAAAGCTCCCTGTTGATTCCACCCAGAGCTGGAGTGAGTACTTTCCCTCCCACCCACCCCTCCGCCCCTTTTGCATTGAGAGCAATAACAGATCTGCTCGTAAGGATCCGTGTGGCTCTAAATTGCCAGAGAAACATTTTCCGTGTGTGGATCGGAGACACTCGGCAACTTTTTGAAAGTGAATGAGACTAATTGGTCTGTATAATGACAATTAGTTCTGAGCACGGAGAGGAGGAAGCGAGAGGTTGAGAGAGGAGCTGCGGGGCCACGTGGCCTGTGTGCGGCACTCTCCGCCAGGTCGCCAGGTCTGCGCGGATGGGCCTGTGTGCATGCGCGCTCCACACCGCGGAGCTCCGAGTCCTGGAGTCACCTGAGCCGCGTTTCTGAAGGAAAGCTACTAGATTGTGACTCAGAATCCGTTCTGTAATTTAACAGATGGTGCTGTTTTTGAGTAAACCGCAAGTAAGTGTCTTAGGGATTTACTTGGTCACCATTGGAGACCCTAAATCTTTAGGGATGTTGGCACTTCTGGAACTCCTAGCCCGAGCCGACCACTGCTTTTTGTTTACTGCCCCTGACTTTGGCAGATTTCCTGTATCTTTTCAAAGTCCTGCAACAGGGCATGAATGCAGGTGAGGAGGAAGGGATGAACAGCTCACACCTGAAGTGTCCCCACAGTTCTCCAGACGTTCCCGTTCTCTGAGTCTGACTCATAGCTTCCGTCAGAGCCAGGGGTTTGGTCTGTTTGTTGGCTTTGTCTGCTGCATGGGTCCTTCGCTGACTGTCCCCTCCCTGCCTGGCTCGCAGCTGGAAGGGCATCCCTGCCGGGTTGCACAGAATTCTGGGATGTGCTCGCAGCGTGCGCAGCCTGAGGCCCGTCAGTCCCCTCACTTTCTGAGTCACCTTTTCACTTTCAGAGCGTCACGGTTGTGCATGGAGCCCTTTCCAGAGACGTCTTGTCGCTGGACATTGTTGCTGCTCAGCTTGTGTCATGGGGCCCCTGGGGAAGAGCGGGCTGTATGGTGTTGGGGGAGAGGGGTAGTGGGGGTGCAACCATCAGGACAGACACAGTGAGCTATCCAGGTGGCCAGGGAGTTCCTTCGCTTTCCCCCATAGGATGGCTGTAGTGGCACTTAGTGCTCCTTAACTTCATTTGAAACACTTTTGTTAGATTGTATTGTGACAGCTGTCATATCAGCATGCATTAAAAAAAAATGTCCAAATTGGTGAATTTTTGTGTAGCCATTTTAATTTTGAAGATGGGAGAAAATAAGGCAGATTTTTGGCATATTATGCTTTAATATTTCAAGAAAGGTAAAGACACAACTGAAATGCAAAAAAAGATTTGTTTTTCACAAAGATTTGTGTATGGAGAAGGTGCTATGACTGATTGAACGTGTCAAAAGTGGTTTGTGAAGTTTTGTACTGCCAGTTTCTCACTGGATGATACTCCGTGGTCTTGTAGACCAGTTGAAGTTGATAATGATCAAATTGAGACATTAATTGAGAACAATCAATGTTCTACTACATGGGAGCTAGCTGACATACTCAAAATATCCAACTCAAGCATTGAAAATCATTTGCACCAGGTTGGTTATGTTAATCACTTTGATGTTCAGGATCCACATAAGTTAAGCAAAAAAACTTTCTTGAGCACATGCGATTCTCTACTTGAACGTAATGAAAATGTTCTGTTTTTTAAAACAAATTGTGACAGAAGATGACAAGTGAATACTTTACGTTAGTGTGGAACAGAGGAGATCGTGGGGCAAGTGAGTGAACTACCGTCAACACAACCAAAGGCTGGTGTTCATCCAGAGAAGGGGATGTTGCATGTCTAGTGGGACTGGGAGGGAGTCCTCTATATGGAGCTCCTTCCAGAAAACCAAACAATTGATTTCAACAAGTACTGCTCCCAGTGAGACCAACTGAAAGCAGCGCTCGATGAAAAGTGTCTGGAATTAGTCAACAGAAAACTCAGAATCTTCCATCAGGATAATACGAGACCACATGTTCCTTTGGTGACCAGGCAAAAACTGTCACAGCCTGGCTGGGAAGTCCTGACTCATCCACCATATTCACCAGACACCGCATCTTCCGATTTCCACTTATTTTGGTCTTTACAAAATTCTCTTAATGGAAAAAAATTTCACTTCCCTGGAAGACTGCAAAAGATGCCTGGAACCTTTACCTCTGTGGGACTTGGAACTTCCCTCTGGGCAAGTAAAGGCTGCTATCTCTCCCCTTGACCTTGACCTCTCACACTCAGGGCTGATTAGCCACATGGTCAGCTGCTCAGAAGCCTGGCCACTCAGTAACATCCCCTGGTCTCTTCCTGTAAAATGAAGGTCACAAAGACATTGTTGATTGCCAACACAAAACGTGGACAGCATGTGAAGGTCTTGAAGGCCATTTCTTCTCTGCTGGACTGGCTGAGAGTCTCTGTGATTCCGTTCATGTATGGAGAGGTCGACCTTTCCTTCCTTATCCTGATGTGGGGCAGTAAGCTGAGCCACATCGGCTTCCAGAACAAAGAGGAGACACCATGTTGGAAATGGTTTTAACATTTGAGCCCCAAAGCTAAAATTGAATGCTAGCAAAATAGAAAGAACATAGTTCAGTGAAACTGACATTTTAAAATGTCATTGGTTAGTGGAAGCTGGACTAACTCATCAATGACTCTTTTTTAGGGAAGAATTTCAGATAAAATTAAATAGTCATGATGTACTTGTTAGTCAACCGAACAGGACATGACCTATGTTTCTGGTAAAATTTCACAGTCTGATGAGAACAGTACCCTGTAGTCTGATGAGCTATCACAGTACTAAGTCAGAAACAGAAGTTACAGCCATAGGGATTCAGGGATTAACTCTTCTGACCTCAAACATTAGAAATCGTTTAAAAAGGAGGCACAACTTTGAACTCAAGACATGTCCATGTACCTGGGTCCCACTGTGGTAGAGGCGTTGGTCCCCCTGAGTGCTGAGCAGGTGGGTGATCGTGAGCCAGGCTGCAGGGTGTTCTGTCACAAGTGGAGGGCCATTGTACGGCTGAGTTTGCTGCATTAGTGGCTGTTGTTGACAAAAGGTCAGCATTTGCACTGAAGGTAAGACATGTTCCAAGTAAAGATACAAATTGAGAAATAAAGAAA
Organism: Micronycteris hirsuta; assembly: GCA_004026765.1. Classification (NCBI taxonomy): domain Eukaryota; kingdom Metazoa; phylum Chordata; class Mammalia; order Chiroptera; family Phyllostomidae; genus Micronycteris; species Micronycteris hirsuta. The sequence continues at coordinate 5,696 of PVJI01014012.1, read as the reverse complement.
AGCGCTGGTGAGGAGGAGGAGGAGGAGGAAGTGAGTTCATCAACAAGAGGCCACATCAGCCTGGGGGCTGGCTGTGTGGAGGCGAGGGCCGTGGAGGGAACGGGGGATGGGAAGGCAGGTCCAGGGAAGGTGAGTGCGATGCAGGGTGGTGGTCACCGCAACATCTCTCTGTCCACAACAGCCTTCAGCCCCTGTGGGCCAGGACATCTTGTAAACAGAGAAAAGGAGTCGGTCCTCCAGGGGAGGGTTAGTTGCTTATGAACTACCAGAAGTCCAGAAGAAACTACCGGAGAGAAAGGCAAAGGGGAGATTATGGAGAGGGGATGGCATGCACAGGACTCCACCCCAGCAAAGATCCTGCCTTTTATCTAGAAGGTCTTGGGCAAGTACACCGGATGGTCTGGGCTGGGAACCCATCACCTGGCTGCCAGCCTCCTGGCAGGGGCCGGTTGGCTGGGCTGGAGCCGGTTCCAGAGCAGGTCTGGGAGAACCTGGCTCGGGGGAGAGAATCTGTGCTGAGGAAGGAAACCCCGAGTGCGTTTAAATACTCGCTCTGAAGAACTAGTGGGAAGGGGCAACGTTTTCATTGAACAAACCTTTAATAACTGCTCTTAAAAGAAAAAACTCAAGTTTTAGAGACAGATCTGTATTTTCTGATTTTTTATATTTTTTCTTCTCTTATACATTTCTTCTTCTCTTTTTTATTTACATTTTTACACTTCTCTTTCTGCAGAGGAGATAAATCATACGCTGACCTCATAGCATAATTTATAAACTTATGACTAAAGATTCAACACACAAACATTAGCGTAAGCCTCTATTTACTGGAGCTCATTACAAATGGGTGAAGGTCAAGGTGGAGGCTGTGGGTTCTTCTTTAACCACATGCGGCCGGTGACATTGTAGCTCTGGGACAAGACCACACTGATGCAATTTTAGAAGGATTGAATTAGCGCTATTGATTTTATGATATTTTTATTTTTATGTTCTCAGGGGTTTTGATGGCCTGTGAAATTATTCTGTCTTCAAAAAAAGAAGTAGGACATAATTAAAAACTTGAAAAATCCTCCCATTTTCTAGGGAAAAAATGATATAAAATCAGGATATTTATTCCAGTATAAATAATATGTGGATGATTATAAACAATTGCATATACTTTAAGGTACAAAGAAGAAATCTGCTCGAGAGATCTTGAAATTTTGCATTGGCCAAAAAGTTAGTTTGGTTTTCCATAAGATGGCTCTAGTAGTGCTTAGTTGTCTTCAACTTCATTTGAAACACTTTTGTTATATTGTACTGTGACAACTGTCATATCAGCCTGCCTTTGAAAAATTATCAAAATTGGTGAATTTTTGTGTAGACACTTTAATATTGAAGATGGGAGAGAATAAACAACATTTTTGGCGTATTACGCTTTATTCTTTCAAGAAAGGTAAAAAGACAACTGAAATGCAAAAGATTTGTGCAGTGTGTGGAGAAGGTGCTGTGACTGATCGAATGTGTCAGAAGTGGTTTGTGAAGGTTTGTGCTGGAGATTTCTTGCTGGAAAATGCTGCATGGTCAGGTAGACCAGTTGAAGTTGATAGTGATCAAATCAAGACATTAACTGAGAACAATCAATGTTCTACCATGTGGGAGATAGCTGACATACTCAAAATATCCAAATCAAGCATTGAAAATCATTTGTAGCAGCTTGGTTATGTTAATCGTTTTGATGTTTGGGCTCCACATAACTTAAGCAAAACAAACCTTCTTGAGTGTATTTTTGCATGTGATTCTCTCCTTAAATGTAATGAAAATGTTCTGTTTTAAAAACAAATGGTGACAGGAGATGAAAAGTGGATACTTTACAATAATGTGGAATGGAAGAGATCTTGGGACGAGTGAAATGAAATACCACCAGCCACACAAAGTCTGGTCTTTATCCAGAGAGAGTGATGTTGTGTATGTGGTGGGATTGGGAGGGAGTCGTCTAGTTTGAACTCCTTCCAGAAAACCAAACAATTAATTCCAATAAGAACTGCTTCCAGTTAGAACCACTGAAAGCAGTGCTCAACAAAAAGCACCCAGAATTAGTCAACAGAAAATGCAGAATCTTCCATCAGGATAACACGAGACCACATGTTCCTTTGGTGACCAGGTAAAAACTGTCACAATCTGGCTGGGAAGTTCTGATTCATCCACCATATTCACCAGACACTGCATCTTCCAATTTCCATTTATTTCGGTCTTTACAAAATTCTCTTAACAACTTAAGGACCACTCATGAGTTTTCTCGTGTTTCGCGCACCATCTATTATGGACCTTAGATGTCAACACACTGTCTTGTCCACATCGAATGAAGCGATCTCATTGGTGGAAACCATGCAGGTCAGTCTACGAAAAACTATATAATTGCACGAACCCATAAAGCATTGCAGTTACATTGTATTTTGGTCATTCGAATAGTCTTTATCTTCAAGTTTGCCCCAAAATGTGCGGTCCCTGGCATATGTCTTAGAGATTTCTATGTGGTACGCAATGTGTTAATGGAGAAAAATTTCATTCCCTGGAAGACTGCAAAAGGCACCTGGGACAGTTCTTTGCTCAAAAAGATGAAAAGTCTGGGAAAGATGGAATTACAAAGTTGCCCAAAAGATGGTGGGAGGTAGTGGAACAAAACAGTGACTATGTTTGTTGTTCAATAAAGTTATTGGTGAAAATGAAAAATGTGTCTTTTATTTTTACTTAAAAACTGAACAAACCTTTTGTCCAACCTAGTACAACACAATTATCAATTGGACAATGAAATTCAGAATTATTTTGCCAATCTAAGTTTTCACAGCTTTTGAAAGAGATTAAATTTAGTTTATTGTTTCATAATGGTAGTTAATTTTTGATCAAATGCACACTCAACATGCGATTTTAAACAAACAAATGATGATATTTTCCAATCACACAGATATAAGCACAACAAAGCCAGATGGACTGGACTTAGTTTCTTAACGCCTCTCAGGAAATCAGTTACTGACCTCACAATGAATCAGGTTTAATTGCAATTTTGATAAATGCTTGTATCTGCTCTAGTTTGAATGAGTATTAGATATTTAGTTTGAACATGAATACTTTTTTTTTTTAAAGATTTTATTTATTTTCAGAGAGAGGGGAAGGGAGAGGGAAAAAGAGGGAGAGAAACATTGATGTGTGGTTGCCTCTCAGGTGCCCCTACCCAAGTTGGGGACCTGGCCCGCAACCCAGGTATGTGCCCCGACTGGGAACAGAACCAGCGATTCTTTGGTTCACAGGCTGGCGTCAGTCCACTGAGCCACACCAGCCAGGGCTGAACTTGAATATGTTCTTGATTGATCAATGCCTGACCACAGCCTGGCTTTTATTTTAAATGTCTGTCTCCTGCTTCACTTGAGATGTGTGTGTGTATACATTTATTTTGTTGGGAAATTATTATTTTAAGATACTTTGAGACCAATAGATTAAAATATTTGTGCTCATATATGATTACCTTCAACTGGCTTCTGTTTTACAAGTGGAGAAATTCTTTTGGTAATGACAAATGTATCAAAACACTAAACCTTGGCCCTGGCCAGTGGGGCTCAGTAAGCTGGGCTCTGTCCTGCACACTGAAGGGTCGTGGGTTTGATTCCGGTGAGGGCACAGGCCTAGGTTGTGGGTTTGGTCCTTGGTTGGGGTGAGTTTCGGGGGCAACCAATTAATGTTTCTCTCTCACTTCGATGTTTCTCTTCTCTTTCTCCCTCTCTGCTCCTCTCTCTAAAATCAGTGAACATGTTCTTGGGTGAGGAATAAAAACATTCAACCCTCATATTGTACATTGTAACCCAAAAAGTTGATGAAAAGTTTGTTTCTCTGGAACCGCCAGGATGAGTGGACAAGCCAAGACTGTAAATGCATGTGATGCCTATGAACCACGAAAGGAAAATGTTTTCTGAAGATTCAGTGGAGTGAGGATTGAGAAAGGTGGGCAGGCTCAGGAAATTTCTAGTTACTCGCCTCAGTCACGGGTAGTGCATTCAAGCTTAGTGGTAGGGTTTCCTGTGGCTTAATAATAAGACTTTCTTTGGAGAGGTAGATTGTAAATTCTCATCGGTCTTTCTGAATGCTGAACACTGTGTCTGACTGCCACGGCGTGTGCGAGACTCAGACAGATGGGTGTAGGAGTGGCCACGGGCACCACGCAGGGCAGAGCAGGGCCCGCCTGCCTGGCCTCCTGCAGAGGCTCCTTGAAGAAGGTGGCTGCTTCAGGCATGAGACCTGCCCGTAGCTGATCGACAGGTGTGTTCGTTCAGAGTCCTTGTCAGGTGGCCTCTGTCAGCAACTTACCAGAATGTTATTGAACTGAAAACTGACCTCAGTTTCAGAAAAGACTGACTACGGCCAGGTTGCTGTGGGGCCCCTTTCTGCTTTTGTATTTTCATCATTGGCCTTGTCTGCACAGGGAGTGGTGGGCAGCCTGGCTCCAGTGCCTGCCCACTTTCTGAGTGCTGTGCGCGCACACAGCTCCCTTCAGAAGCCCTGGGAGCATACAGTGGTCATTGTTTTCTTCATCCTGTGTTTCCACATCCAGTGAATGTGACAGAGCCTGGTGTCGCCGGCCCCCCGGCTCCTCTGCACACCCTCAGTGTCTTTGATGTCCCTCATCTGTTCATCGAGGGCCCACTTTGTGTGGCGGGGCATGTGGTGGCCTTCAGAAAGCTTCCTGTGTCGTCAGCCCGGTTGTCACACAGTGTCCTCTGTTAGACGTGAAGTCATGGGCAGCCATTGCAGGGAAGGAGAACTGGAGGAATATCAGCTTGAAGGGGCTAACCAATGTTTGTGAGCACGTGAAGGGCCTGGCAGGGCACTTAATTTGTACAGTGTCCACAGTAGCGCTCACTTCTCCTGACCTCAATCAGAGAAGTCATGCTGCACGTTAACACCCGGAATCTAGTGTCGATCTATAAATTATGCAACAGCTCTCTGATCGATCAATTGTATAACAGATCCAACTGGTGAAAATCAATACTTGTTTAACTCCCAGCCAGAAAAGTTCCAGTGAGTGTACCACACACAGGGAAGGGCGTGCTGCCCGGATGCCCGGTGTTGTCTCCACAGGTCAGTGATTCCCAAAGTCAGAAGACTGTGTCCTTGGTTTCACGTGGTTGGTGTGGAGAATTTTGCACACAACAGAGGTAGCAAAATATTAGTTTCATCAGATAAATACACCGCTCCAAAATCATCAGTCTTAAATTATGGCTGTCATGAGGGGAGGGCATTGTAACCTAGCAGATTTCCGAATTCGGCCACAGGAACACACATCCTGCACATTGATGATGACCTGCAAAGGGTGCTCAGAGGTCAGCCCCCCGTTGCGTTCCCCCCGTTGATTTACATGTGGCAGTTGGACCAGCACCCTCTCCCTCACTCCTTTCATCTGTGTTGGGGCTTCTTGAGCAACCTGGCAACTCAGAGGAGAGAAGAAATAAATCCCATGATTCTGAGAAAAACTTTCTTCCCAATCTGCCACTTGACTGACTTCCAGCAAAATATTTTTTCAGTGTTTTTACTACGATGCTACTTGCCTTTAAGAACAAATTAAGTGAAGTAGTTGAAGGAGCAGAAAGCCCTGACTGGCTTGTGCAGTTGGTTTGCAAACACTTGTCTGCACAGTCCCGCCAGGACCAGGTGTCTGGCTGTGAGGTGCA
>PVJI01014011.1:24732-45844 GCA_004026765.1 Micronycteris hirsuta | reverse complement strand
GCCTGCACTTGAGCAAGTTGCAAATATCACATCTGCTAAGAGCCAGAGAGAGACTTCAGGAGGAAACTCCTGTGAAACAAGGATGCAATTATCTCAAATTACAAGCAGTTCCATGATGAACTTAGTGTCCTGGTCGCCACAGCCTCGGGACACAGTGGAACGCTCCAATGATTCATTGCCGTTCACATGTTCCATCTCAGTGACAAAACTTTATAAAAGAAGATGGTACGCTTCCAATTTTTTTAAATACTTTTCCCTATATGTTTACTTGCTGATGACAACGAGTAAAAAGGAAAAACTCCATTGAAATTGAGTGCACTGGAAAAAGAGAGAATATTGAAAGAGAGAAATGATGAGAGTTTTTTTTTTTTTTTTTTTTTTACAGGCACTGGTAGGGAGAATTATGCAACTTCCCACTATGCAAACTTTTGTAATTGTAACTTCTGATACCTTTTAAGGAGAAAATACCATCAGCCTGCAACTTGAGAGCTTTTATGAGAACCATGAAAGGGCTTTTCCTTTGCTCACATCTGTCTTCATTTGCTGGGTGTGTGCTGCAGATTTCATGCTGCTTAGCTACATCTAAAAAGTTAAAGACTTGCTTAAATTAAGCACATAAATATATTCTTGAATATGAAAAAAAAACTTACATGAGAAGAGACTTACCGTGAACTCTATGGTCTTTATTATTTGGGTCCATTGTTCCCAATAACAAAAGAACAGAAATATCAATATATGCAGCTTTATAGACTCTAATTAGCGCTTTGTGCTTATTTAAATGAGTGGGAAAGGATTATATTCCAAGTGACATTTTAAACATCTTCACTGCATTTACAATTCCAAGCAGCTGGATGAGTCCCTACAAGAGTGTGTGTTTCTCTGTTTTGTTTTGTTTGTGTGTTTTATTTGTTTGTTTTGTCTCTTTCCATTCCAGTTAGTGTCATGCGATCACAGACACTTTGGTTTCATGACGATTCACCAGGATCTCAGATATAATTTTGATAATCACTTCTTTCCATAATCCACATCACAAGATTTGCTATTTCATTTTATTTGCCCATCAGTATTTTCTAAGGTGTCAATATTTCTGATAGGAATGTTTCTGTTTACCCTGGGTATGTGACAGACTGAGAGTCAGGACAGATTGAGGTGGACACTAATCTGTATTTCGTGAATATTCCATAGATTTCAATCTCTCAGGTATACTTTCCCCCAAATTAGGCCATACTTAACATACTAACCATTAGAATGAAAGCTGAAAAAATAATCTATTACTAATCAGCCTGATCTTGAGTACTGTGAAGATGCAAGCCCAGGTCCCTATGGGTTGAAGGCATGTGTTTGTGAGAAACTAGAACTTTGTGGGCATGTAGCCATTAAGTATAAAGATTCTTCTCAAGGGGATATCACTTCTCTGTAGAAATATCATGTAGGATGTAACTGGCAATGTAATTTCAGTTTTGCTATTATAATTTTGGTTTTTATATTTAGTATTATGAACGCTGTTATTCACGTATGAATCTAACAAAATATGCCCCAATGAAGAATACCGTATACCATTCTCTATTAAGCATAGTACCACTTTCACTCTGGAAATCAAGAAAGATCTCAGAATGTGCAAAACTCAGCAATTATACTAACAATAATACACTCAAGAAACCTACCCCTAACCTGTGCCCCACCTCCTTTGCTCCTTCTTTTCTTATTCTTGTCTTCCTCCTAATTCTTCCCTTCCTCCTTTCCCTTCCAGCTTTAGCATAACCCACTTCCAAGTTGATCTATGAATTGGGGAAACTTTTCCTTTTCTCCTGGAACCTATTAACACTTCTTAATTTGACAGGGCCCAGGTGGGCCTCGCAGCAGGAGAAAATAATGTGCACCTGCCTTTCGTCGTCTCGGATCACATGTCAGAAGTTGCTTTTGTAACACTGCATGGCCTCTCTTTCATTTCTTTCTCTGCCTTGCCTTAAATCACCATTTAACACTTTCTACAAATGTCTTCTCCAAACTTAGCCATGAATATCTTATAATAAAAAATATATATATACACAAAGGAAAATAATTTTTGAAGGGGTATGTTCTGGCCAAATAGTGTTTTTCATCTGTAAATAGAGTTTCGGTGTCTCTCCCCCTAAATTTTAGAATCCATTCTCTTCTTTTACATCACATGTAGCTTCTATTGCACTTTTTCTCCAGAGTGACCAGACCAAGAATAACCCCATAGACCTTCGACACTACCTAGAAGTCTCTTCCAAACCCTCAGGTGGGACATTGTGCCTATCAGCTTCATTCCTTCTGATAGACATCTATTTAGTTAAGCAAATTACTGCTAAGTGTTCTAAAAGGTAATGGTTCAGAAGAATTACTGTACTCAGTCATGGCCACCTTATTCATTCAATTCTAGTTCCTGGGTGGATATCAGGCAAGTAGGAAGGGCTCAATACATAAAAACCCAATGAGGGAACTGATTCGTGCTTACTCAGAGAAACAATTTTGGCGTGTACCTGAGTAGTTCTGGCACTGGAGAGTCTGAACCCTTGGGTGAAACAAAATGACAGAATCCCTAGCACCTACTGTGTGTAGAATGAGCTCCATTAGCATTTACTGGATGGAACCTACTCCCATTTCCAATCCATCTTAGATGTCTTTGGTTTATGGGCTCCTCCCACCTTTGGTTTGCTAAGGAAATCTAATCAATGCCAACAACCCCTGCCAAAGATCAGGGGTGATAGTCAAAATATTTATTAATTGGCACAGGGTGTGCTCCAACCAGTCAGTATCAACATAGGCTATATACAACCTGCACAGCTGTGTTGGCCTTACCTGCTAAAAACCATCCATGCCCACAAACCCTGTGGCCTCAAATCCCCCTGGAGGCCCACTGGTCTCTAAGAGGCTGCTCTTTTTTGATATGAAAAGACCTAGCCCCTGAACATACTTTTTCTTATCAACCATCTTAGAAAAATTCCTGGGAAATTTGTCAAAATCTATGTACTCATCATTAATTTAGCAATTCTCAAAGGTAACGCAGAGTTCATCCAGCTGCAGTTTATTCCATTGATCACAATAATCCACCCCACCCAGAACTTTCCTCATGAAAGGAATCTTCTTAGAGCAGCCATCTGGATCCTATTATCCTAATCAGAGTGTGTGGCGCATACAAGGTGCAGACAGCATTTGCACCGACGGTCCCGGGGCTCACTCATTCTTGGCTGTGCTTCCTCCTTTCCTTCCACCTTCTCTTTCTTTTATCTCCACTACATGGGTATTTGATGGTTTTGCTAAAATAAAAAAATAAAACTTTAATCCACTTTATTTTCTCTGCCTAATGCACAGGTCTGAAACCCTCTGCTCTACCCATTAGGCCTGGGGAGTTACATCTGAAAACAAAGCAAACAAAAAAATCATGTTCCCACTTGGAGATAATTATATAATCTGGAAAAGCTTCATCCCAAGTTTGGACAGGGCCTATTTGCCAAATTGCAGATCAGTGTCCCCAAACTGAGCTTACAATTTTTCTCTTTGCTTGATTTTCAGGAATTTTTACACAGATGCCTGCGTATTTTCATACATACACATGGTTAAATAACTCCGAATATCAATATAGCCATGAATGTAAAAGTGCAAAGTTACTAGCAAACATGATCTGACAACGGGGCATTAAAATATTTCTTTTTTTAGTGTTTCCAGTTTCATGTCACTAAAGCCAAGGAATTTTGATTCTCTTCTACATAACTTAGATAAGAGATAAAACATAACATTTATCAAGTGCCAATCAGTTAATATGTTGGAGTATTTTTATCCCCATTTCTATGCTGCTGTGGAGAGTGGAGGAAATGGAAGGAGGGAAGGAAATACAAGTGTGTTGTGCTGTCCTTCAAATGGACACTTCCCCCTCAAGGGATCTCAAGTAATTAATAAGTATGTAATCTTTCTTCTGTAGCAACGGGGTGATCAAACAAATGTTGGGGACTCTTTTTTATGTCGTTCTGTGACAAGGTGAAAAACATAAATTTAGATTTGTGTCACTTAAGGAACAAGGGACCACTTATGTCTAATCGATTATGTTTCAAACATAGCAATGTAGAAGCCAATATGCTACATGCACATGGAAAACCATATAGTGAATTAAATAAGTAAATGATTCTTTTTTAAATTTAAAAAAATGTTTGTATTCACTTATTTGTTTATTGTTGTTCAAGTACAGTTGTTTCCATTTTCCCCCACCACGCCTCCCCCTGCACCTTGAAACCCAACCTCCCACCCTCGATCCTACCCCCTTTGGCTTTGTCCATGTGTCCTTTACACGTGTTCATTGACACCCCTTCCCCTTTTCTCCCCCCACCCCCCATTATCTCCTCCGCATTCCCCTCTGGTTACTGTCAGTTTGTTCTTAATTTCAATGTCTCTGGTTAGATTTTGCTTGCTTGCTTGTTTTATTGATTAGTTCCATTTATAGGTGAGATCATATGGTATTTGTCTTTCACCGCCTTGCTTATTTCACTTAGCATAATGCTCTCCAGCTCCATCCCTGCTTTTGTGAAGGGTAGGAGCTCCGTCTCTCTTTCTGCTGCATAGTATTCCATTGTGTACATGTACCACAGTTGTTGATCCACTCATATACTGATTGGCACTTAGGTTGCTTCCAATATTCGGCTATTGTAAATTGTGCTTCCATGAACATTGGGGTGCATAGGTTCTTTTGAATTGGTGTTTTAGAGCTCTTAGGGTATAATCCCAATAATGATATTGCTGGGTCAAAAGGTAGTTTCATTTTTAGTTTTCTGAGGAAATTCCATACTATTTTCCATAGTGGCTTCACCAGTCTGCAATCCCACCAACAGTGCAGTAGGGTTCCCTTTTCTCTACAGCCTTCCCAGCACTTGTTGTTTGTTGATTTGGTTATGATGGCCATTCTGACTGGTATGAAGTGGTATCTCATTGTGGTTTTAATTTGCATCTCTCTGATGGCTAATGATACTGAGCATCCTTTCATATGTCTCTGGGCCCTCTGTATGACCTCCTTGGAGAAATGTCTGTTCAGGTCCTTTGCTCATTTTTTAATTAGGTTGTTTGTCTTCCTGGAGTGGAGTTGTGTGAGTTCTTTACATATTTGGGAGGACAAATCCGTGTCCGAGTTATCATTTGCAAATATATTTTCCCGTACGGTTGGTTCCTTTTTCATTTTGCTGATGTTTTCTTCAGCCATGCAGAAGTCTTTCTTTTTTGATGAAGTCCTGTTTGTTTATTCTTTCCTCTATGTCCCTTGCTCCCCATACATAAAAGAGTCTGGAAACTGCACAACCTAGTGCATTTGCACATGTTGATGATGCCACTGAGGAACCAGGTTCCTTCAGCTGTCTTTGTATTGCATTTGACCTCATGGTTACAAAATGACTTTCGTTCTAGCCATCACATCTTCATTCCAGACAAAACAAAGGCAAGTATAAAGAGGCAAAACCTTTTGCGGATCCTGAGAAAAAAAAGATACCTACTAAGAAGGGCTCCTGGCGGCTTACTGGGTTCATAGTTTTGAAAACAGAGCCTAGCAGCCATTTCTACACGGGAGCCTCACATTCAAAATGCACTTCACGCAGAAGCCGCAGCACACTGCCTGCCGGCACTGTGTTTCTGACACCTGCGCCAGCCCTTATCCAGGATATCACAACTGAGCTGTTCTGCACTGAGAGCAGTCTCCTTCTCCACCACACCTCAAGTCAGGGATTTCTGTTGGCATTGAATTGGTTGAACTGGTGCCAATGGCCATGGGTTGACACTTATTTGGTTTTGCCACTCTCATTTGAGAAGAATTCTATGGGTCTCATAATCTAAAACTGTTTTCCTGCTCACTTCCTAGCAGTAAGCAAGAATGAAAATGTTATCTTCAATTTTGGTAAGCAGAAATGAAGGGATTTGTAAGAGGAATGGAGTGAGCCAGCTCACACTCTCTGCCACATGTGCTTTCTATGGAGATAACATGTTTCCTCCGACCACACAGATTTTAGGGTGAAGTTATGGGTCATGATAAGTCTCCCTGAGTGTTTCCCTGACTTCTCCCCTACCTGCTATTCCTGGCCGAAAGGAAACTTCATCATCTCTCCTAAATATTTCTAGAAGTCTCCAGAGGATGTCTTGTGAGTAGGCACAAACTCAACTCAGAAATAGACCATGAGTGTCTCTTTTCCTCATTTCCTGTGCTAACTTTGCACCATAATCAAAGGATGAGGTGTCTGATGTCTGTACTGGTGCCAGAAGCCAGTGTCAACACCGCTGTATCCCATCGTTTCTTATTACCGCTCTCATTGCCGAAATTGCTTCGTGCAGTTCCTCTGCAGAAGCTGTCCCACAGCAGCCAAATCCGAAATCCAGTGAATGCTCACTGTTTTTCTCTGGGGTCCAAGTGTGAGGACATACCTCGGAAGTGATGAGTATTCCTCTCCTCACCTTCGGATTCTGTCCCCCTTTGTGCCTTCCTTGCAGAGTTTTGGTTGGAAAGTTCTTTCTGTGTCTAGTTTGGTCCCCTCCATAGAGCTCAGGTAAAGCTGCGTAAGGCTTGATCATAGGACCATACAAGTAGCAGAAATCCTGCCATATTCAAAATCTTGGAACGATTTTCTCAGACCAACTTCTTATGCCGTTGCTTTTCTCTGCAGGTGAATTTCCATCTTAGGGTGCCCGCATAAGCCTCATGTAAACTTGGCACAGATACTGAGCAACCTCTGATTGGTCCCAGTCAAGGGGTAAATTCAGTTTAGTCTGCCTCGCTGGGGTTTATTATTTGCCATTGTAATAAATGCTGAGTGCAGTATATCTGTCTTCAGCGTAACTCCATGTCCGCAGCCACCTACACTTATCCATATTTTAGGTTGTCAGAACAATTTTATTATTCAAACTCCAGGTTCCATACACACTTGCTCTCTACCTCTTAGATCAAATCAATATGCTGATACTCTTGAAATTATGAGCCAATAGGTCACAGAATGTTCCTTTACACAGAAAAATCAGTTTACTGATTTAGATCTTTTTACGTCTCTCTTCATGAAGAAAAAATTTGATGAGCTACTTAGAGAGGCCATCTTCATTTTTGGAAACTTCTTTCAAAATAGTCCAAGGAGATCTCACCAGGAGATATTTTTAAAGAAGAGAAACGACCCCATCATTCTTCCTCTTATCCTCAAATCTGGATTTGAAGCCACGGACAAAATTCTGCTTGGGATGGGAAAATGTCTGGTCGTGTTGTAGTTCATGGAGTTCAGGGTTGAGAAAGAAAAAGAAGCAGAAGTTAGAGCATCGCTGTACCTGATTCCAACCATAGCACAACTCCCACACGTCTGGTGGGACCAAAGCTGAAAGCGAATTCCTCAGAGCTCGTTAAACTGGACTTAGAAACACGCATGGGGAGCAAACTGGATACAGGTAGAACCATGGCAGTGGTCAACGTGACATTCAGAAAGTGCCCGCCACTGCGCATAAATCGGGCTTTCAGCTCTCTTGGCACAAGGGACGCTACTTGGGAAGACGTTATGTCTAGAATGAGAACAAGTAAGATAATGTTTTTAACTTACTGTACCAATAAGTACTCCTGAACAAGCCGAGTGCCTCGTCTCTGTGTGTGATTATCTCCAGAAAGATGGGACACACGTATGAAGTGGTAAAATGTGCCAATATGGAGTTTTGTGAGGGTATGCATTTTAAATATCCCTTTTAAAATCAGAAGAGGCTTCGAATAGAATACCGAATGCAACACAATGGCTCTGGACCTTATGCTTTGATTTCAGCATCAGACCATTGTGATCCGTTCAATAGCTGAGTGCACAAGGCGTGTTTAGAGAGCTACCTAGTTTAGGAGACTACCTTTACTCCTTTTTTACCTGAAGAAAATTATTTCTTCCAAGAAATGACTTTAATTTTTTGGCAAGTAAACTTCTGAGATGCTAAAAGGAACTTGAAATAGATAATTCGCCTCAGATGGGCCGTGCTACGTACTTCCAGAAACCAGTCTAAATATTTTTTTTCTTTACTGGGTCAAGTCCTTATTAATAAAATATGTGCTACTGGAAAGAAAAGATACCTTTGTTACTTAATCCCTGAGCAGTCATTTATATTTGGCATGCATAAATGTCATAAAGCATAGGAAAAAATATAATTCATGAACAAAATTCATTTTTATGCTCCTGTCCCCTTGCCAAATTAAGTATTATGGTCGGAAATTTAGGGTGGAGGCTCCCTTTGGAAAAAAGGAATCAAATTGTCCTCAGAGTTTGCTTTCGTCATCAAAGGGCTTTTATGCCTTTGGATGGACCATCGATTCTGGATTTGGTAGTAGAGAATCTTCTTTGTACAACTACCGCAGAATTCTAATACAATTTGGTTAAAATTCTTCACTTGGCTTAGAAGCTTTTTTCATATTTTTTTCAGTATTTAATTTTATGGCAGTCAAAATAGGATGGAAAATACACTATCTCCATCAGAAACAAAGCTTTCTTGAATTTACCTAAACGATGCTCTCCTAACAGTTTCTCCTGTCCACATCTATTTATGAAGGATTCATTAATCTCCAGATTTTAAGGCAGAAAGGAAAATTACAATGTTTTTTTTTAAGTGATGAAAACAGGGCCAAAAATTCATTTATCATTAGCTTTGTTAGAAGGACATGCTGTTCTAGCCACAGTCATTCACATCTGTGCAGAAGGAACCTGTGGCCCTGCTGGAAAGTCTCGCTTGGTTCAAAAACCAACCAACCAAAATCCAATCTTGTATTCATATTTTTTCCAGAGTATATTAGAGATTGAATTTGATTTTTTTAATTTGGAAAAGAAACTCACTTTTGAGCATTGTCATTTTCTAAACTGAAGTAGTGGCATTTCTTTGACCTGTTTAGTCATACAAGATGCTGAGAGACCCTGACTCACCTGGTAGGGTAGCAGCTGAGTAATGCGGATACTGGGTTTTATTTCAGTAGATGCATTCTATAGCGACAAAATTTGAGATAGATCAACAATAAATATTTATTAGATTTGGTAGTCATTTTTATACCTAATTGATTCTTTATAACAACGGTGCTTTCCTTAGAAGGTCATAGGATTTTCTATTCAGCATGAAAGTATATCTTTTAGTCTGCGTGCATTCCTCAAGATAGTCACAGGCTACTGTTCCATTTATAGCTCTTTAAAAGGTAAAGTGTGATGGGAAGTCAGAAAGTTCATCATTGCTATTTCATGCTGTAGAAATTGCCTTTCATCTCCACTTACCTTTATGTCCAAGGTCAAAGCCACTCCCAGTGAAACTCCCAAACTACACACCAAATAAACCAAACTAAACCAAACAAACCATTGCAAGAGCTTGAAATCCACGTTGAAAACATCTGGCTAACAGCCTTTCCCCCCGGCTGTGCTCTAAACATGCCACTTAGTATCCATATAAATTGTGAGCAGGACTTGGTGTCTGAATGTTTATTTCTTGTCCCTAAAATGTGCATAAATGATTTTTGCACAATTATTTATCATTGCAATCTGTGTAATGAAAAAAATTTTCTATTATGTATGATAATAATACCTGTTTTAATTATCTTAGGGCTTGTTATGAGGATTAAAAAAACTTAAAAAAGAAAGGATGCGAAGAAACTTATACACAAACACATTATGCAAATTTTCTGTATGCATGGCATACGAAATTGTCTCTGATGAGCTTGGCAGATGAACGTGATCATGTTTTTACCACCAGAATGCTCATTGTTGTGAGTAAAGTAATCCAAATATTTTAGTTCCCAGTGAAAGAGTCGAAAATAAATAAGACAAGTACTGCATGTTAATTCGGGCCGTGGAGTTTCAGCATAACAGAGATTTGAATGAGAAAATCTGGTTTGGTGTCAAGCCCAATAAAATGAGGAGATGTGTGTTGATGGGCTGTGTTCCCTGCTGAGAGAGTAGTTTGAATTTGGACAAAATAATATTCAGCTTCAGTTTCTCTTTGGATTCATCATTGCTCCTGGATTCTCTCTCATTTGAACCTTGTCGGGGTCATCTGTGCCTCTGTCATCTGTAATTCTCTGCACTTCAATGAATCGGACTTCACGCTGCCAGGATGACCACCCAGAAGCCCTGTTTATGTAGGAACTGGCTTCAGCAGAGAAGTCCATCTTCAGTCCCGAACAGCTGAGTTGGGAGTTCCACAATGTTCTGCTGTTTGCTTCTGAGCATGCGTAGAACTAGCATCGTCCATCGGGCCTAACAACCATGTGGAAGTTCATCTGTCGGAATTCTCTTCTTTTTTCTTTTTTCTAAGTACAGTTGGCATACAATATTATATTAGCTATATTAGTTCAGGTGTGCAATTAGCGATTTGACATTTTATAGCTTACAGTGTGATCAGCTACTACTGCTTGTGAGTGTCGTCTCACTGCATACGTTGGGCTGTGCTATTGTGGTCATGTGTTTTCTAGAGAACTGCCTTGGTGGGGTATCAGGTGTCTGTCAGAGAGCCAATCCGCACGTGAGTAAAGAAGTGGAGATGGGAAGGTTCCAGAAATAAACCACCAGAAAATGTATACCGTGTTGACTGGTTTTTCTACTCTTTCTCTCCGACTGTGTTCTTACCTTTTTAACCACTATAATATTAGAAAGCCAAAAGGAGCCCTATTTTAGACTAATAATAAGATCCATTAAGATTTGAGAAAATTGTGGAGAATTTTGAAGTAGAAAAAGAAATTACTGAATATCTTTTCAATAAAGTGCAAGAACCTTTGGAGACTAGGTGCCCCTGCAGAAGTCTGTGCCTTCCTCTTTTTTTATTCATTATTTTGCAGTTCCGCAGGTTTGAGTTCTGACATGGGACTCGCTGGGCTGAAGTCCAGGTGTCCGCTGGGCTGCATTCCATCGCAGGCCCTAGGCGGGAACCCGTTTCCTTGAGTTTTTCGGTTACAATTGAGATTCAATATTATGTTAGTTTCCAGTGCATAGCACAGTGGTTAGACTTTCACGTAATTTGAGTGTCCCACCGATCTTTCCAGTACCCACTGAGCACCATACATAACTATTGCAATATTATTGACTGTATTCCCTATGCTGCACTGCACGTCCCCTTGACTATTCTGTGCTACCAATGTGCACTTCTTACTCCCTTCACTTTTTTCACCTGGCTCACACCTCCTCTCCCATCTGGCAACCATCAGTTTTCTCTCTATATCTATAATCTGTTTTTGTTTTGTTTGTTTGTTTTGTTTTTTAGATTCCTCGTGTGAGTGAAATCACATGGTATTTGTCTTTCCCTGTTGACTCATTTCACTTTGCATAACACCCTCTAAGTTCATTGGGCCTTCATCTTCAACCAGGATCCCTTAGAACCCTTATAGAAATTAGCTTGTAGAAATTGGTAGAAATGGAAATAATTCCTGTCCATGGGAATGTAAACCGTGTCCCTTGGATTGCAATTGATGGATCCATCGCCCTGTGGAGACGGAACCGTTTGGAAGTTCTGTATCCATCTGTGAATTCATTCCTACATTTCTACTGTAAATGTGTGGTCCTTCACGTTGTTTGAATCTGTTCTGGCATCTCATTGGTTCCCTCATTAATTAGTGAGTTAATAAAATCTTGGCACATATCTATTTCATGTTTTTATAGGAGTCATGATTTTATCTTCTTTTAAAATTCATCCTTTAGAAGAAAGAAATATAGAAGCTTTCCATCAGTTTTCTATACAGATTTAATTCATTAAAGTGATTATTTGATATGTTCAAGATGAGGTGCAAGATAAGAATCAGGGAGATAGAGATGAGGGAAGGATAACACAACACTTTTTGCCATGATCTGGAGAAGGCCACCTTGAGGAGCAGAGATGATGTAGCTTCTGGACCCCAAGGGAAGTGGGTAGGGGAGAAGAAAGAACTGGACAATTGATAAAGCGCCAAAAGTAAATTAAATTTCATGGTATCACTTTTAGCAAGCCCCCTGTATTTAAGCATGACATTCGCTTTAAATTTAAATAAGCTTTTAAATTTTATATTTAGCTATATTTATTCTTTATAATTTCTAGGGTCATAGATTGAATTTTCCCAAAACGACTGCAACAGTATTTCCTATTTCACATGCTCTGCTTACAATGTCATGCTGGCACTCACATCCCATTGCAGGGAAGGGGGTTATGTCCACTCTTTTCCTATGAATCTGATCTAGAGAAACCTGTGACTTTGGCAGAAGCAATGCGATGTGACTTCCAACTCTGTATTTTAAAAGACGTTCTCTTGGAACTATGATTGCTCTTGAAATCCAACTACTATGTTGTGAGGAAACCAAAGAAAAGCACCTAGGGATAGACCCACAGGGAGAGGAATTAATCTACAGAGAAGCTCCCAGCCAAGAGCCAACTACATTTTTAGGTGGTTCATTGGTAGCAACAGATAACCAACATTTCTTGCTTTATCAGGTGCTTCTGAAAGTTTGCACTTTGAGTATTTCTAATAAATGAAAACTTCTCCAGCAAAGAAGTAGTATAAAAATGACAATAATGTACTAAATGTATCTCTGTGAATGAGAAATGGAGACAAATGGAAAACTCGGCAGAGTTCATGTTCTTTCTGGGTTAAGATGGAGCTCGTTTTTTTT
Organism: Micronycteris hirsuta; assembly: GCA_004026765.1. Lineage (NCBI taxonomy): Eukaryota > Metazoa > Chordata > Mammalia > Chiroptera > Phyllostomidae > Micronycteris > Micronycteris hirsuta. The sequence continues at coordinate 33,242 of PVJI01014011.1, read as the reverse complement.
ACTGTAATCATATAACCATTTCAAGAGCGAATTCAGAAGGATCGTTTGCAATCACCACTAGTATACGTGAATAAATATTTAGACTGAAAATTCTTGTGTGTGTTTTCATGTGGGGGTGTATCCTCTGAGGGGCTGTGCTACTCACTGCCATGTGCGCTTTGGCTCATCGAGTTCTCCCTGGCTCGGGATACAGACGGTCTCATTGTCTCGAGGCCCTCAAGTTCACATTCAGCAGATTTCTTTATCTCCTTCCAATATTAATCCCAGCCTAATCATCTTTCTCTTCCTCTGCTCAAGGTGTCTTTGCCAAATTGTGATAGCTACTAATTTTCCTTACCTCCTTTGCAGGCTCACTTGCCTTCCCAGAAAAGAGGTACTTTTTTTTTTCAGCGTGGTAAAATATACAACACACAATTGACCATTTTAACCACGTTTAAGTGTATACTGGAGTGACATCACACTGTTGTGCAACCATTACCCCCATCTATCTCCAGAATCTTTTCATCATCTCAGACAAAAACTCAGTACCCATCAAAAAATAATTTCCCATTTTCTCCTTCCCACAGCCCTCAGTAACCACCATCCTCCTTTCTGTCTCTATGAATCTGACTATTCTAAGGGCCTCATGGAAATGGAATCACACAGTACTTGAACTTTAATCTCTGGTTATTTTCACTTAGCACAGTGTCTTGAAGGTTTATCCATGCTGTAGCATAGATCAGAATTTCATTCATTTTTGTGGTGCATAGAGAGAAACAAAGATAGGGCAATAGAGACAGAAATTTATTGTAAGGAATTGTCTCACGTGACTGCAGGGATGGGCAAGTCCAATGTCTGCAGGATAGGCCAGCCGGGTGCAGACTCGGGAAGAGGTGACATTGCAGTTTGAGACCTCTGAAGGCTGCCTGTATGCAGGCTTGCGTCTCCCTTAGCGCAGAGCAGTCCTTTACGTAAGGTCTCCGGCTGACCGGATGAGGCCCACCAACGTTTCAGAGAGTAACCTGCTGTACTACTGATTCAAACATTAACATGCTCTAAAAAATACCTTCACAACAATATCCAAGCATGTTTGACCAAATATCTGAGTACATGGCTTGTGAAGTTATCACATAAAATTAACCAGCATAATGATGCACTTCCTTTAAAAAAGGGATGGATTTCTGGAAAGCTTAAGCATTAAAACTTCACGGGTTCATCATTTCCTCACTTCTGTTTTATTTTAGCCATTCATCAGGCTTCATATCACTCGTAAGTTACTTATATATGTTTCTAAATATTTTTAGCATGCATTTTATCTTGATAATTGAATTACATTTTCCTTAAAGCCTGGGTCGAAATTTATTTTGTCACCACCCTACCAACACCACCTGTCACCGCACTCATAGAAAAGCCAATCCCAGCAAACCCCGACACGTAGGCCCTGTGGCCTGGGGTTAATGCCGACTTCCTCTCCGGCAACACCAGCAAACCTCCCCTGTATCCGTCATGCTTCCTGAATGGTCATGGCCTACAGTTGCCTCCATTCCATCCCAACTTCAAAATGGTGTAATGGAGCATTTTTTTTACCTTTCTTCTGCATAATTTCCCTAAAAGATACTCTTGTCCTGGGTTCATCTCTACCTCTAAAATTGTGCTTCTTTTCCTGCCCTAGCTCCAGGAATGACATGCTTCTTCGCCTATCCCAATCCCACCCATTATTTAGGGCATAGTTCAAATTCCTTTTCCTCTGCAGATCCTTTCTCAAGCATCCCAGCCTATGTTACTCTCTCCGTGCACTCAGCTGCCTATTTTATTTGTAACTGTTACTGCTAGTAGCAAAGCATATACTACATTTTGTTGTTGTTCAGTTAGTGTGGAGAAATTCACTCTTCCATGTGCCTCAACTTTCCCTCAAAAGTAAACCAAAAGTTCTATACAGAAATAGGATTAGTAAATAGTTTTGAAAGAATGAATTAAGTAAAACATACTATGGCCCCACTCAGTATAAGATCAATGTTGTATATTTCTAAACTTTACCTTGAATTTATTGTAAATGTATGTGTGGTAATTAAGTTAGTTAGTTAGTAGTTTTTGACTTTGCAATTATGTATAACTTTGGGAACAGCATATTTTTTTTTTCATTTTGAATTACTGGCATTTTAACAACCTTGTACAAACCTTATTTTTAAGTGGTTTCACCCTACTTGAATTCAGAACTGTTTCATTTGAATGATGTTTGCTAAGCTGAACAGTCCCACATCCTTTTGGACAGTCTCTAACCAGAGTTATCTATAAATGATGCCTCAGGGATCCTCTTTACAAACTCAATCTGTTTTTTGTTCTACAATGCAAATAAATAAAACCATAAATTAAAGTGCATGGAAAAACATATGACCTAAGTATTTCTGCAGGGAGCTCAAGTGCAGCTGTTTAAATCCGTGCAGACATTTAGGTTCTGTCCACAGCCCCATTATTGATATTTCATACAACCTTTGTTACGAATTTCTCCTTTTCAAGTTGGCCTCATATTTCAGGTGGTACATTGCAGTGTTTATCATTGGTGGGGGGAGTGAGACAGCATTTCAACACCACTTTGATGTCCCAGGATGTCAAACTACTATAAATGTCAAGTATTTTTAGTCTCTGCTTCATCGCTGTTACAAGATCCTAAGTTCCCAGTGTGCCTGTCTTCCCCAGGGCACAAAATCACAGCTAGTCCTTTCACTAGGGAATGGCAGAGCTTTGCCACCAAATGGCGTTTTAGGTTTCCAAACTGTACGCTGAGCTCCAGAAAGCACTGACCGTCCCCACAACTAGCGTTCCATATTTTATTCACATTCATTTGCATTATTAAATACGTATTCTAAAGCTCTAGGAAAACTTGGTAACTGTTCAAGAGGTTAATATACAGGCTTTAAAAATAAATTAATATAAAATTTTTTAGAAATTATTGTAAAATATGCAGGTTTTAAGAGTTATTGAAATTCCTACATTTTCTAGGGGAGAAATTTGTTAGCTGTGTAATGAGGTTAAGGCAAGCAGTCAGTGGGACAGTTCCCATTCGTTCCACTAGAGGTCGCAGTGGAGGTTGCCTTCAGGGAAAAGGAAGATATTGCATGCTCTGTTAGCAAAATACTGCTAAAAAGAACAATGACCGTAGGAATAACAGTACTTTTAGAACCCATTATAAATAAAAACAAGTTCTAGTACTCTTTTTCAAGGTTTAAACTTTTGTTGTACATTTCTCCTTACAATAACATCCATCATTTTCAAATATCTTTTTAAAAAGCCACAATACTCTTTGTGTACTTGAACAAGTAGAGACAACAATGTTTTTCTTTTTGTGAAACAATCACTATAAAGGGGAAATATATAATTGGGTCATTTCTAGTGAATTTAAAAAATAAAACATTCTCAGTCTCTCTCATATGATTATCATTTGGTATTTCTAGAAGTTCTGACTTCCTATCATTAAACTTTTGATTGGTCAAAAGTGTATGCCAGTTATTCTATAATTTATTTTGAAATGTGAACCAAGAAAAGGGGAAAATGGAATTTTGATTGCAAGCACTTAAACAATGTAAGTAGTAGCTCAGGAACTTAGTGGCCGTCGCCACTATCAAAATTGTCTCAAATATAATGAAAATAAAATATATCAAAAGATGCTCATGAAATTGGGAATTGGTTAAGGTTCATGGATAATATATATATATATTTTTACTCTTAATTCAATACTTGGAAAGGTAGACTTATCCTTTGTAATGGAATTCACCACTCATATTGCTTTCTGCTTTTGTGGTACCTCCAGGGCACGGATGACTCTAGTTCATGTATGTTTTATTCTGGAGCTGATAAGCTTGTCAGCTTCTAGAAGCTTCTGAGGCCAATTTCATTCTGATCAGTTCTTATTACTGAGAAGCCTCCTAAAGGAACTGAGCTGTGTCCATCAGTCAGGGAGGGATTGGGAGTCTTGTGCCCCAGATATTAATGTCCAAACAGTAGTAATACCTGTCTGGTGTGCCTAAAGCCTTACACATAACATCTCATTTATTTTAGAACAGTCCTTCAGGTAGGCCTTTATTTTACAAAAGAGGAAGCTGACACTCAAAGAGATTACGTAACTTGCGGACATCCATAGTAATGAAAGCCATGCACAACCACAGCTGCGCCTGCTGCAGGAGCAGCACCGGCGCAGGTCTCCCCGCAAAGCCGCGTTAGCAGTAGTGACTGCCAAGGTTGGGAGCCACGGTGTCGCTCTTCGCAGGAAGTCCGTCTGTCTGCCAATGAGCAAGACTTCTACTGGGTTTCTGCGATGCGTGCACTAGAGTTCTAGGAACCCGACAGGAGGGAGAGTTATAAAAGGAAAAGATGTGGTTTTATTATTAAGAAACATAAAATCCACTTATAGAGCGACAACAAAAGAGCATAGAATCCAGATGAACATTTTTATGGGATCTGCGTGCCTGCCGAAGGGTTTGGCCCGTGGAAAACGATGTACGTCGTGGGAGATGAAAAGTTTCAAGTGATTCCGTGCTAAGTAAAGGTCATTTACACCAAGCCGGATATTTCTTTTTTAGAAAACAATTAAAATGACAGTATCATAGGGGGAAATTTTTAAAAACATTGTGAGGAAATTGCCCAGGCCATCACAGTGACATTGGCCTCTGTGTGCATCTTTGTGATTTGAAGTCCAATATCAGGATATAATTAATTACATATGGCGTTTAGCTTTCCAAGTTGTCACTCAGTGATGACAGAGATATTAAACAAGAAAAAAGATCTTAGACCACAAAGATAAAGCAACCCAGTGCTCCTACCTTGTTGAAGAAATAACTGAGACCTAGAGAAGTTAAGCTTGCTCAAGGCCACGTATTTAATTATTAAAAGATCCAGGACTTCTAACCTGTTCACTGCAAGCAGAAAGGACTGAGAAATGTTTTTGTTTTTGTTTTTAATATGCTAAATTACATCATGAGAACATGGCAAGATCTGCATGCTAGAAAACTGTAACAGCAAGAAGAGCTAACTAGTACATACAAAGACTGATTATTTCTTTGTAAAATAAGTTTATTGAGGAGATTGTGGATTTACTATGAAGAGCTTTAATAAACACCAGGTTGGGAGGGGGGAGATGAGTCTCTGCAAGGGACTCTAGATTCTTTGTGGCTTTAGTCAAACATAAAACTATTACCATAAACTAATTCCATTTTCTTCTAGAGCATATACAGTGATATGCATGTATATTATACATGCGCTAAGTATATTATGTCTGTCTATCTATTTGTACTCTTGTTAGGACCAAAGACACATTTTATGACATACATTTCAGTATTGAGTTGAAATGCACTAGTCAACATGCAGATGGTTCCTTGAGAAAAAGTATACAGTAAACCTTGGCATAAAGAGTTGTACCGTGGCCAGGTAGCTCAGTTGGTTGGAGCATCATCCCATACACCAAAATGTTGTAGGTTCAACCCCCGGTCAGGGCACATATGGGAGACAACCAATCGATGTTTCGCCCTCACATCACTATCTCTCCCTCTCTCTCTCTCTCTCTTCCCTTCCTTTGTCTTTAAAATCAATAAAGATATCCTCAGGTGAGGATTAAAATAAAAGAATCGTATGTAACAAGTAACAGGATTGGTATCAAAGGTCTTCGTTGACAGGACAGAGTATGTATTTAACTGCTTCCACACTAGTCTTTCTTTCAAAATGTTGTCCCTGCTCTAACTGTTACCTAATGTGTGCTACCACGTGGAGACTTGACTGTTTATTACGTACCCGGGATGGGGTTGGATGCTTCGCAGGTATTACAGAATTAAATCCTTAGACCGACCGCATAAAGCAAGTTACTATTATCATCGCTCCCATGTTATACATGGCAAATTCCAGATAAGACAAATTAAGAGTAAGACAGCTAAATGGAAGAGGTGGGATTCGAACCGAAGCAGTTTGATTCCAAATTTTGCATGTTCAGCTATCATGTCAAGCAACCTCTCAATATAACTAAGTCTCTTTTAAGAAACCAAAATCCACATAGGAAAGTGCTCTGGCCCTTTTAAGGCTGTTATTTGGGAAACACATGCACCTTTTCTTGTGAGGCTGCCATGGCTTCAGTATTTGTGGAATGGTTCCGTTGGAATTACCTTCAGAGCCTGCAGCTCATTCTTTGAATATTGCCTGTGGTAGCAAGTCTATCTCTGAAGGAAGATTTCATTTGGGATACAACCAAAGTCCTTTCCAGCCAACTATGATGACTAAGGTGGGCCTCCAAGCTGGGTGATGCCATTTTTGGTAAAAAATGAAGCACAGCTGGGAGGCAATATGACTGGTTGCTTCTTTCAATCGGCTCTGAGGACAGTTCCAAGGAAGAGCTCAGCCCCTGGAGCAGTGGTTGCCCTGGGCTCCTGACTCACAGAACAAAGTCAATAGACTGGGGGAGAGAGGTAACATGTTAAATTTGTGAGTTTGGGCACATTTAATTCAAAGGTCACATCACTTGCCCCTGTAACTTGGTTTAATTGATAATAGCTAAATATTCTATAATTTCTTCAAGTAACGTTTTAGAAAATTAAGATGATCTACGTAGTGACATGAAGTGGGATAAAGCTACGAGGCAGGAAGCAGCTTTCTGGGTCTCTTACACACACTCTCTACTCTTTGCTCTGCGCTGGAAGGGTTCCCTGGTCTTCGCTCTACTCAGTCCCACTGGTGGCGACAGCTGTGCACTCACTTGCCATTATGAGGAGCTGGGGAAGAGCCGATCACAGGCATCACGTGCACTGGGCTACTGCTCTTCCTTCCCCGATGTCTGGGACACATCTGTAATAAACTGTGTGTTTGTGCGCCCCTGCCCCAATTTATGTGTTGAAACCCTAATTCCCAGTGTGATGGTATTAAGAGGTGGGGTCTTTGGGAGGTGATGAGGTCAGGAGGGAGGAGCCCTCACTAAATGGACTGGTGGCCTGATGAAAGGAACACCAGAGGTCTCTCTCACCTTCTTTCTGCCGAGTCAAGATAGAAGAAGCCGGTGCTTTGCAGCCCGGAAGAGAACTCTCGCCAGTGCCTCACCACGCTGGCATCCTGATCTCAGATTCCCTGTCTTCAGAGCTGCAAGAAATAAATTTCTCTTGTTTATAAGGCACCCAGTCTCTGATACTTTGTTACAGCAGCCCAAACTAATGGCCTATTTAATTCTCTTTAACCTGGTGTCATGCTTACTGTCTCAGATCCTTCCCTGAAATCTTCCTTGACACTTTGACCTGCAGTGATCTCTCCTTTGATAACTCTGAGCTTATGTTATGCATGCAGGCAACTCATTGGACTCACTTCCTTGTGTTAAGAACTTCTCATGTGGACTCACTTCCTTGTGTTAAGAACTTCTCATTGGACTCACTTCCTTGTGCTAGTGAACTTCTCATGTGCGTACCTTTTTATTTCTCCAGGAAGGCAAGATTGTCTTTCTTACTCTCTCTCCCTCTTTTCCACCTTTCTCCCTCTTTTTCCAACCTTTTATTTATTTTTCTTTTATGCTTTTCTTGTAGGTTCCTTCTGAGTTTCTAGAATAGTGCTTGGTACAGAGTAAGGGCTCAGTGATACTTACTCATTCTTACCCATATTTGTAATGTCAGCAGGATGATGATCTAATTGTCCACCCTTCAGATTTATCTTCTTTACTATAATTTTCTTAATATTACTTTTCTTCTGGACTTCTGCCAAGATGGCGGCATAGGTGGACGCACTGCACCGCCGCTCACAACCAGAGAGTTTAAACAACGAACTCAGTAGCGAAAAATAAACAACCAGAACAGACAGAATCGAACTGAAGGGAAGTCCGACACCCAGGAAGTTGGGGAGGACGTACATCCAGGCCGGTAAGCGGGGCAGAACCCAGCGGAGGAGCGGAGTGAGTGGCAGTTTGCCCAGAGGAACTCACCCCGGGAGCGCCTAAACAAAACACTTCCCTGAGCAACGGGTGAACCTCGCAGGCCGGCGGTGTAACCGGAGAGGCCAGTGGGAACCAGCAGGGCCGAGACTGGCGGAAAAGGCAGTGGGGAACTGGGGAGCAGAGGGTGATAGGGAGCGGCGGTGAACGGCAGACGCCATTGCTCCCTCCCAGGCCCCGCCCCCAGAGGAAATGGCACAGAAAAGCGACCCAGGTTGCCAAGCACCGACAAATACCTGAGACTACGACAGGTGTGCTGAGATAAAAAAGAATGAAAATGGCCAAAACGAAAGATCAGAACAAATTACAACTAACGGACGAAGAGATAGCCAAATTAACAGATGCCCAGTTTAAAACACTGGTAATCAGGATGCTCACAAAACTGGAATAGTTGAACAAATGAACAATACGATAAAGATAATGGAGGAAGATTTACAGGGAACCAATAGGGAAAAAAAGGAAACTGGGACTCAAACCAATGGGGTGGACCAGAAGGAAGAAACAAGAATTCAAAAAAATGAGGAGGGACTCAGGAACCTCAGAGACATTTGTAAACGACCCAACATCCGGATCATAGGGCTGCCAG
>PVJI01014011.1:0-24632 GCA_004026765.1 Micronycteris hirsuta | reverse complement strand
GGGCTTCCTGGAAATCCAAGAAGTTCAGAGAACCCCAAAGAAGCGGGACCCAAAGAGGAACACACAAAGGTACATCATAATAACATTACCCAAGGTCAAGAACAAGGAAAGAATCTTACAAGCAGCAACAGAAAAGGAGACAGTTACCTACAAAGGAATTCCCATAAGACTGTCAGCGGATTTCTCTAAGGGGACCTTCCAAGCAAGAAGGGGCTGGAGAGAAATATTTCAAATCATGAAAAGCAAGGACCTACAACCAAGAATAATCTATCCAGCAAAACTGTCATTTAGAATGGAAGGGCAGATAAAGTGCTTCTCAGATAAGGTCGAGTTCAAGGAGTACATCATCACGCAGCCTTTACTATATGAAATGTTAAGGAGTTTTATATAAGGACTCATGAGAGAAGGCACCAAGGCCAGATCAGCTACCGGGGAATTCAGATCAGTCACAGCCAAGACGCTTGTGAGGTAAGCAAGCAAAATACAACCAGAGAAACAAATTATAACCAGAGACATTGAAATTTAGAACAATCTGGCAGTAACCAGAGGGGAGGGGGAAGGGGATAATGGGGACAAGGGTATTCAGCAACTGCTATAAAGGACACATGGACAAAACCAAGGGGGAGGGTGGAAGCAAGGGAGAGAGGTGGGTTTGCCTAGGGTTGGGGGTGGGGGTAAATGCAGACAACTGTGAGTGAACAACAATAAAATAATTAAAAAAAAAAAAAAAAGAATCCTGCCCGGCTGGTGTAGCTCAGTGGATTGAGCGCGGGCTGGGAACCAAAGGGTCCCGGTTCGATTCCCAGTTGGGGCACATGCCTGGGTTGCGGGCCAGGTCCCCAGTGAGGGCCATGTGAGAGGCAATCATACATTGCTGTTTCTCTCCCTCTCTTTCTGCCTCCCTTCTCCTCTCTCTGAAAATAAATAAATTAAAAAAATATTATTTTTCTTCTTTTTCTTTTTGTTTCTGGAACATGTGCTTCTCAAAGATGTATAATTATATTTCAGGGAAAGGGAGACTGAATTGAACACTTTTGTATTTATTCGAAGTGATTACGGCCAAACATATTGGCAAGAATTGATTCTATCTTCTTAAGTGATGTTTTAAAGACACGTTGTTACACCATAATGGACTCTTCTTGCCACATAAAACCTTTGCGGTTGACAATTTGATTCTCTAGCAGTCTCTGTCAAAGTATTACTTAAAAGCAAACATTTGTTTCAACTGTATTACTTTCCTTTCTCTTTTGGGTTCTGAATATAAGTAAGTGTAATCTGAAGACAAAACCCTTCATTGTTATTGATGCTCTGTAATTAACAAAACTTCATATTTCAGATTGTATCTTTTTTGTGATTACTGATCATTTAAGCCAGATATGTTAGAAAGAATTAATGGCATGGTATTTCCCCACGAAAGTCCCACAATTGGTGGATGGCAAAGTCTCTCAGAAAAGTATGCAGTTCTCTAATTCTGGACTATTCATAATGCTTTTTTAATTCTTTTGTGAAGTTAGACCTTTTGCCTTCTCCCAGTCATGGTAAGAATTGAATATTAGTGTGTTTCAACTGTGCCTGTGGTTTTGTGTGATCCAAAGTAATATTTTTAGATATGTTTATGACTGTGTGGGATCAAAAGCTTTTCCAGGTGTTCAGGTTTGTTTACGTTTTAATCTTTTACATGTTTCACATGCACATGATTCTTAAAGGAAAAAGTGCAATGGTCTTACAGCTTTTGGTAGAAAAACCAATAGCCTTTGTTTTAAGAAAGAAAGAGTAGGGGAACCTAGGCCAAAGATAAACAGGGTATCATGTGATTTCTTTAGCAATCTTGCATAGTTGTGTCAAATTTGGAGTTCCACCTGAAAGCCATATTGACCTCCCATTGAAGGAAATTCTATCATCACTGCTGCCTACTTACAGGGGGCTCATGCAGTGTATTAGAGTATTGGTATGAGTGCAAGAGCGTGTTAATTAGAAAAATACAGGGTTTAACTAGTATCTTGCTCCTAAAAGAAATTGTCTTAGTGATATAGAGAACATTCCAGAATACTTGTACTTTGATAACTAAATGTCATCCCTGTGGACCTTGAAGAGCAGAGGATCCTGCCCAAAGAACTGGAGATGGAGCTTTGGAGATGGTGTGTTTTTATTGTTTGAAATGAAGGCCTCCAGCCAGCTTCCATTTATTCAACATTTGTTTATCGAGATGACAGATGCTGAATGTCCCTGCTTGTCTTCCTTTTCTCCTCAAGTGTCCTTTGGACTGGGTCCTGCTCTGACTCTGGCTTGCTCTGAGACCAGTGCAGATGAAAGCCAAGCCTGTTGCTTCTACACTCCTTAACGACTTGGGCGAACATTTTGGAGGTGAAAGGTTCTGGAACATTCAGAATTGAGTAAACCAACTTGAAATACGTGAAAGGCTAGAACAAAGGTATAATATACCTCACTGCAGGCAGCTGCTCCGCTGCAGCGTTCTTTACTTGGTGCACTTCTCTGCTTTTGTGGGACGTGCTGCCTGCGGACACCCGGTCAACTCTTAGCCCACTTTCAAGAAGGAAAAGGGGAGAAAAGCTACACACAACTAATCTGATCCACCTGGTGAAGAGCTTCAGCGAGGAACCGGAGGACTTTGATCCTGGCCCATTATTTCATCTTTCAGCTGAGCTCCCTCCTCTGCAATGGCAAGGTTTTCAAACACGGGGGTTATGCGGGCCTACCGCTGCGTCCCTGCTTCCCCGCAGGGTCCTGCCCGCCTCCGCTTGGGGGAATTCCCTCTGAGCATCTTCCTGTGAATTCCTGTCTCTTCATCTTCACTCAGAGTTTCTTTCATGTATATAAAATGTTTATCTATCCATCCATCCATCCATCTATCTACCCTTGGGAAATACTTCATGTAAGAATAAGAGGGTCTTTTTTTTTTTATCCTTAAGATTGAATTCTGAATACATGTAAGCAAAACATGAAGTTCATTCCCATTTTCATTCTCCCTTGCTAATTCTCTTCTTCTTGGTGCAAAGTAAAAGTTATAGAAAACTGTGATATGAAACAATGAATTTTTAACAGCTTATGATAATGTTTAAATAAGACTTCTGTGGGATAAATGATGTATTCACAGCTTATTACAACAGAGAACTTATTCAATTGCTTTATAGTCCAGTGCTATGAATAAAAACCATGTTTTTCTCTCTTCCTCTTTCCCTTTCTATCTTTCTCTTTCTCTTAGTTATCACATGATTTCCTGTTGCACTCTGTCCCAAGATGTTTCAGAGAATGTTTCTGTGTTTTTAAGTATGTGTATTTTAAACACACTTATTCTAAAAAAATAAGTAAAAGAGTGGAAAGGACACAGATACATGTCACACATTAAGTGACTTCAGCTACCGGCATTGATTTGTAAATTGGGCGAAAATATATAACTTCTCTTTAATTTTTTTAGTTTATCTTCTTTGCTTTTCAGTACAGAAAAAGTGTTACATAAGAGGGGAGAGCAAAGCGTGAGCCCCTGTCTGTCACTCCGCCTTAGCAAGCACCATCACTTTGCGGATCTTGTTTCATCCATCCCACCTTTTCTATTTTTGATGGACGATTTTAAAGAAGATTTTGGATACATCATTTTGCTCCAGTACCTAGCTGTCGTTTTTGACCTGAGACCATTTAGAAGTATCTATCCTGGTTAGATACCCTGGTTAGGTGATAAGACCTTCCCACTGATATGTTTTTAGTCAATAAACACCACTGGGTTAATAAACCATTATTCCATTTTAACTTGTTATCATGATAGTACTTATTTGATATTCTTTTCTTCTATAGCTAAAGGAAAACATTTTTTTTCTGTTCCTCAAGGAAAATGATGACAACTGAAAAGAACAATTTAAGAAATTTTCAGTTGTTTTCCCAAAACTTCTGTAATAAAGAAGAGTATCATTGTCACATCTTGACTTTATTCTTTATACACATGTCTACAAGGAAAATTGTGATTTACTCCCTTGCTCTTAGCTTTCAGTGAATCCTTTTGGTCTGTAGATAATCTTGGGTAACGAGGAATAGTGGTGTGGAGCTGTTTTCTCACAGCTGACATTTGGCCACTTTTGCCCTAGACGACTGGGAACTATAGGGTATAATAACACAATGAAACTCAGGTACACTTTTTTTTTAAATTAAAGTGTCCGTTACTCTAAATTCTTAGGAATTTACTCTTCATTCATCCTCTTCACAATGAATAGGGACAGTAGAAAAATATAAAAATGTTGGAAAACCCAAGCCAATTTGAATTTAAAATGTAATTTTTTGTACTTTTAGCTATATATGATGCACATTTCTTTGAAAAATATCTTTCACACTGATATTACAGTACAAAGTCAATTAGCTATAAACTGACCAATTTATCCATCTTGACTTCTACATCCACTCTCAGAGTGGCCATCACCATCCAAATACCAACAAAACTGACTTCCTTTTATGATGTGGGACTGCAAAAACGCTTCAGATTTTTAAAGAGTTCTTACAGGGATCAAATTAAGCAAAACAGCAGAAAAAGTTTATAGTGTCTGTAAATTACTGCTTAGGAAGAATTCATACAATGAAAACTACTCTAAGGAGGGTTTTCTTACCCTTTAAAATAGCTTTTTCCTGATTAGAAAAATAATGTAGTTGAGTATTTAATTAGAAAATTTGGAAAAGGCATAAAAGTATAAAGAAGAAAATAAAAATAGCCAGTTTGATTATTTTGTGTACATGCCTTAAATGTGAGCGAGAGTGTGCGTGCATAGGAGTGGGGAGCATAGTCCGGCTTAGTGCTCCAGAGGGGCAGGTTCGGAGAGAGATGTTTGAGTCGGGACCCTTGCTCCGTCTCTTGCTAACTGCCCTACCTCACCAAGCAGTTCGGTTTCTCTTTGCCTGTTTCTTTATCTATTGGACAGGAATAATGATAATATTTATATCATAATTCTTTGTAGTATTGAGTTAGTTTATGCAACACACATAGTGACCTTAAATGAAGTTAACCATCATTATTGCTCTTTGAGATTCAAGTTTCGTATTGTCAGTAGTCTTCAGTATCTTCCTCTGATGGCTGCATTCAGATTTATATAACATTTGTATATAAATCCTTGTGAACTTAGTTGATTACTTATTAAGCATAGATTCTTAGGAGTAAGACATATCTAGATCCAATAGCATGACCATTTTTGAGAGTTATTTATTAAATAAAAATTATATCTCACAAGCATAGTTCTAGGACCTGGGAAGATAATAGTGAACAAAACAGACCCAGAGGCAGAAGTGTCTACGATTTCTGTGAAAAGCGACAAGAAGAGTAAGTGCTGAGCGCTTTGAGAGTGTAATCTAGCTGAGTATTCAAGAAGGGTTTCCTTGGAAAAGTGACACATGGCATCAGATCTTAAGGGTGATTAGTGGTTAATTGGGTGGCCATTTGGGATCCTGGGGTGAAACAAATAGCCAAATAGAGGCAAGTTGGGCTGTCTTTTTTGTTTATTGAAAAATGTTTTAAAAAATATTTTTACAGGATTTTTATGAAACACAGATTAAAAATTTTAGCCAATCAAATCGATCCATTTCTGTGTTTTTCTTGCTGTGTAATATTTCCTTGTTTTTATGTTCAGATCTCCTTCCTCATGTGGTGACAAGACAACTATTTCTCTATATTTGCTAACATTTCTTACGGTTTCTATTTAAATGTTTTAACTTTTTATATATCTGGAATTTAAATTGAATGGTCTGAGAAAGGCTCTAATTTTTTTCCAAACACATCTGTCTGGAATGATGTTTTTTAGCTCACAGATTTATGTTGCTAATGCCATCATATACTAAGGTTCTGTAGTCCTGGCTGTTAACATTTATTTCCGAGCTATGTGTCTCACCCATAGATATGCTTGTCAGTATTGCTACAGTTACCACTTTTTTCCTAATTGTAATTTTTTGGTGCATTTTCAAATCAGATGAAACAAATATCTTACATTACACTTTGTGTTTAGTTGTGTTTCTCGTCACTTACCTTCACCAACCTGGTTTCCTCAGATGAACTTCAGAATCATGCTATCAAGTTCCAAAAATTAAGAATGGCTAATGATTGGAATTTCATTATATCTACTCATTATTTTAGGACACAATAAAAAGGTTTATGACTTAGAGTAAAGAAATACATATGCCTCTTGCTGTAGTTGTCTTTTGTCTTTTTACAGTTTTGCATTTTTTCCTTACACATTTGGTTTGACTTTACCTAGAGTTTTCAAAGACAATTAGAATAGTCCTTATCTATTGATTATCCTTTCTGTTTTTAACAATTTGCAGTTGATACATAGACGTTCTATTATCTTGGAAACATATTCATTGTAGATTCTACCTTTAAGTCATAGGAAATGTTATTCTTTATTTTTCATTGTGCCTTTCCATCTTCGATAGGATTTTGGCTATTTTATTCCTCCTTATTTCCACTGTTTGATAAACCTTCGAACTTCTTTGAAGAAATGTCATTTTGATTTAGTTTCATTTATCATGTTTTAGATTTTATTTTTAAACACATCTTGAAGATATTTGTCTTTTAGTAGGAAAGTTTAAGCAATGTATTGTCTTGATAATGTGATTATGATTTTGTCACTGTATTTTTTGCTTTCTATCTTTTTCCTTATGGGTTATGTATTACATATATTCTCTCCATTCTTCAAATAAAGAAACAATCCCATCCCTTGGGAGGCTGTCCCCTTGTATCCCTCTCGTTCCCTCCCCAAAACCTCCTCATTGAGGAAGCCTTCCTGGATTGCTCCACATAAAATTCCACTCCACCTCTTTCCCACAAGTAAATGCTTTGTACCTCCTCTTAAAAAGCAGGAGAACGTGAAACAATAGCAATCCTAAAGAGAAAGAAACTACCATAGTTAACAAAAATGCTAAATTCTGAACAAGTAATTGTATAATAATTCTAGAAATGTACCTATAAATAAACGCGATGTGATTAACAGAAGGAAGTTGTAAGGAAAAGTTCAGGCGTTTGAATTACGAAGACGAGAGCAAGTTGGACAAAGACTCTATTAGGAACTTCTGTGACTGAGACCCACTAGAGACACGGGCGTGAGTGGGCATTCTGAATCGTCTTGTTCCTTGATGACTGCCATGTTAGTATAATGTCCCGCTGCCGTAGGGAAAATGTCCAAAGCCCTTATTGGCTTGGAAACTTGTGGATGACCAAAGCATCTTCACGTTTTACTGTTTCCTTTTCTGCTGGTGTCATATGAGCTCATTCATGTCACAGAAGTCTATGTGCAGCAGACCAGATGGCACTTTATCCCGGGACCTTTGGTCAGTTTTCCGGGTAGATCTAGCAGCCCTGGCTGTTCTGTTAATAGTTTTTGTTTTTGTTTTCATTTGGAAATCAAGATTAGCAAGTGGTGGCTATTGTTTGTTATTCCTAAATCCCAGAAGACCTGTCGTGCCCACTTCTAAAAGACAGATTAAACAAGGGACAGACAGTGTGAAGAATTTTTGTCAATTTTTTCTGCGAAAACTCTATTCAAAAATTGTGCCTATGTGGTGGTGGTGATTGAAATGCTAGAGAAAGTGCCTATTGAGTGTTTTGCAAATTAAATATTTTAATTAAAACTCAGTATCATGCTGATTCATCATTTATACATGCGCCATAAGTGAGCACAAAATTTTTCCGTCTTTTAAGCAGGTGCCTGATCAAGCTCACAGCACTGGATATGTTTTGAACCTTTTGCTGTCAAAAGTTGAGTGTTTTCAACTGCTCAGTTTATTGATAAAATGAAAATCTCATCAGCAGAGGGGTGAAAAAATAACGTGGTGACTTAGAAAGTTTGGCATTGAGATGGCAGAGAACAGCGGAAAATCTTTCGACCGTTTTTTCTCTGTGTTCTGAACTTCAATCTCCCTACTTACTACGTCAGATCAATGTAAGCCTTTTAAAAGAAACAAACTTGTCAGTGAAGTAGGCAAGATCTGAAAATGACTTCTTTGTATTATGGGTTATCACTTTAGGTACATGTATCTCATTTTATCAAACTGCTTGTGTAGTAATTGAGGGTGAGGGCATCCTTCACGTCACTGATGGTAATATAAACAAATAAATCATTGTGGCAGAGATTATTGGTGCAGAGAGCATCTTAGGCCACCGAATTACACTGCCAAATCCAATGCTAAACTGAGCTCTATGGGACCAAACTAGTTCCCAGTGTGAAAAGACTTGACCTTACTTTTCAGTCCAGTAACCCAGTAAGTAGTAAAAAGCTTGAGCAGAGACTAACAGGAGTCTCCCCTCCCCCACCCCTCCTTTGACCTACATAGGTGGCTCCTGAGAATCTTACATTCCTTTCCAAGGAAAAGAACATTGTGAATAACTTTGAAAGGCAAATAATAATCATCCGAATCTGAAATGAGCATGTTGTATAAAGCTGAGGGAACGATTTGAAGGAGTGTGAAGGAAAGGATGGAAGCGTGAAGTCGGAAATGTCTGTGGTTAACCACATAATCCAAGACTTCTAGTAAATCACCTACTCCCGGAAAGGTAGGTACTTTGGAAGCCATCTGTACCCTAAAAACCTTCGATGGACCACTTAGTATTTAAAATACAGCAATTCACAAAGGCTGCCTGGGCTGGCGCTGGTGTTCCAGTCCCTGACACACCTCCGGTGTGCCTGCAGAGAAAGGGGCACACTCGGCGGGCTCAGCTCTCCACGTGTGTCCGTTCCAAATGTAATTTAAGGCAGTGTTTTCTATACAGTAGCTTGAACACTTCCACAAAATTTCAGTTATGTGATAAAGTTGAGGAAGATATACAAATTCCAAATACTTCCAGAATCCCACCTTTTCTTATCTCATCGATGGTATTCATTGGAGGTCAGCAAACTACACCAAGAGAACAAATTTGGCCCACTGCCTGTTTTTGTAAATAAAGTTTTATTAGAACACTGCCATCCCGTTCATTAATGTATTGCCTATGGTTGTCTTCACGCTAAGACAGCACATCTGACTAGTTGTGACAGAGATGGCAGGGGCCGCAAAGCTGGAAATGATTATTATCTGGCTCTTTACAGAAAAAAGTCTGCCAATCATGTGTGTACATTGCACATTAATAACAAAGCTATCTATCACTAAAGACACCACAGCTTTCTTTCTTTGAAACAATCACATAATCCAGGATACAGAAAATACATTTCATCAGCATGAAATCTTTTTTCCAAAGAATTTAAGAACATATCCATTCTTCAAATTCAGTATTTGCGTCTCAGATCTCCTTCCTAGAAATAAATTCCTACTTAAAAAAATATACACACATATTCAAAAAGTGTTATTTTATTATTTCTAGTAACATATATTGTATAAATAATATATTTTTATATGCCTTTTTACAATCACGATATAACTTAAGAGTTTTAGCATTAAAAAGAAATGTATAAAAATAAATATGTTATAATAGGCATTTATTACATACTATAATCCTTCTTAGAAGGAACTCACAAACCAATACTTATAAAGTACATAGAATTTATAGTAACATGTTTTACTATATACATATGGCAAAAGTCATTCTCTTTCATAGTAGAAGAGCTGAACAGACATTCACCAGGATATGACTGTTGGACCAGCTGCTGGGGATGGACCTGCTACCCCTCAGTAGCCTCCCCACAGACAAATGATCTCACTGTCCCCCAACACTGGGGACCCGGTTTTGCTCACCCCATTCTTGTTCTGGCATTCCAGCTTTTTGGTGTGATCTTGCTGACTTTCTTGGGACACAAACTGTTTTTTTTCACATCCACATTCCTAAGGTAGGCTTATACAAGGAGGAAAGAAAGGTAGGAGGCTCCGAGCTCCGGGTGCCTCCTCTGGTTTTTACCAGCACCTGATACATCACTGCTTTTTTCCCCTTGGAGACTTCAAGCATACAAACACATGGAACACATGTTTCTTTGTCAAAACCAATTCACAAAGATGCGTGCATGGTACCAAAAGGTCATGATGGAGTCATTTGACATTGCTACACATTTTTCTCTAGGGCAGACATTCCTGAATCCTTAACTCTCAGTAGAAAAGATAACCTAAACATTCTCAAAATCATCGTAAGCAAGCGTAAGCAGTGCTGGTCAAAGCTCCTGTTTGTATTCCTTTCTCCCTCCATTGCTAGTGAGGTAATGAAAGCCACACCTTAAAATTAAGAATCTCACCTTTTTTCTGCTTTGCATTTCTCAACCCCCAGGTACAAAAAATTGAATCGGTCCCAGGGAACAGGGAGTGTCACATGACCAGCAAGGTACACTGGATCCCTCCAGCCTTCTTGATTTCAGTGCCTCAGCCCTTCCTTCCCTTCGACGCCCGCCCTGTTTAACTGCATTCTGCCACCGTGCAGAAGTCTATGTAATGTTTAGGCTTCTTTAAAGGATCGCAGCTCTCGTGAGCCAACACTCCTCCATCGTAAGACAGACACTGCAAGGTTCTCTTTTTGTAACCCTTCCCGCAAGTCTTGGAGCAGGGTGACCAGCCCCCCAGCTGCCAGTGGGGGCAGGGCAGGTCCGCGCAAGGCCGGGTGCTGGCTGGCTTCACCTCCTTGGCACACTCGGAAGCAGGCTGTCCGTTGAGGTCCCGGCACTCCACCAGTCTTCTCTGCCAGCCCAGTCCGCAGGACTTGGAACATTCGCCCCACTCTTCAATGACCCACTCTGAGAACGTGGGGATGGCATTGAACGACTCCTTCTTCTTCTTTACGAAATAGGTGTATTTAATTTTGGGCCGCAGGGCATGGCCCACAGTCAGGACCTGGATGGTTAAGGGCTCGGAGAGAGGGCTGAAGCTGCGGATTCTTTCCAGCGAGGCGGAGGAACCACTGTACCTCAGGGCGCTCCCTTTGTATGTAATGTCTTGCTCCAAAGTGGACAGAGTGAAGTCGCCATTCAGGATGTACGTGCCATCGGCGGCCTTGATGGCAAGAAAGCTTCCGGTATTTCTGGACCCCCTCTGATTCCGCTGTTTCACCTCAATGTTGGTGGCTCCAGTTGGAATTGTGACGATATCATGATATCCAGGTCTGCAGGCAAGAGAAACAAGATCGTTTGTTCATTGCCTAGTTATTACACAGCCATTTGGCCATTTAGAACATGATTTTCACCGGATCTGTAAAAAGTTACATCTGTGCCTTCCCTGGCTGGTGTGGTTCAGTGGATTGAGTGCTGGCCTGTGAACCAAAGGGTCGCCTGTTCAATTCCCAGTCGGGGCACATGCCTGGGTTGCAAGCCAGGTCCCCAGTAGGGGGCACACCAGAGGCAACCACACACTGTTGTTTTTCTCCCTCCCTTCCTCTCTCTCTAAAAATAAATAAATAAAATCTGTAAAAGAAAAGCTACATCTAAATGATACAACTTTTAGGAGTACGGCATTTTAAAACTTACTTTGAACTAGTAACTGATCCTGATATCTTCTTGCACGAAGATCC
This sequence comes from Micronycteris hirsuta, assembly GCA_004026765.1. Taxonomy (NCBI): domain Eukaryota; kingdom Metazoa; phylum Chordata; class Mammalia; order Chiroptera; family Phyllostomidae; genus Micronycteris; species Micronycteris hirsuta. The sequence goes on along the minus strand of PVJI01014011.1, from coordinate 13,174 downwards.
ATTTCCTCCACAAATACCACATTTATCGAATTTCTTTTTGGAGTCTATGATGCGATCACAACCGGCTTTTACACACTGCCCTTGCACGCAGACAGAGGTGGAATCTGGGCTGCACGGAGTCCCATCTACCACCTGAGAGAGGAAGAAGGTGGACCTGGCATCACTCACGGATGTCACACGTTAACAAGCGAAGCCGTGAAGCTGTCACTCTAAAGATTTCCCTCACTCACATCACATCTCCGACTTCCTGACTGTCGTGATCAAACAATCCTCTCCACATGTCATACACTACCCTTCTCTGTCTTCTTTTCTCACAGTACATGTGGACATGTGAAAAACTTAACAAACTCTTTGATTATTTGTTTACTGACCTGTCTCACTTCTAGCGAAGGTCAAGAAAGCAGAACTTTTTGTCATTAAATTTTTTTTTTTTTTTTTACTGCTGTATCCTCAGTGCCCAGAATAATATCTGGCAATAGCAGGTGCTGAGTAAATCACTTGCTAAATATTGAATCGGCAACTGGGGAATATTTTTATAGGCGACAGTGATAATGACACATGGCGGTCTCAACCAAATTCAATGCTACTTTCTATCTTAACAAGCTTTAACCCCTCAGCCAAACAACACAACGGTGCTTCTTCTAGTTCAATACAGGTCCTTAAAGACAAAAGGCATCAATACTTAGATTTGCATTTTAAAAAGTCTGTTCGCACATGCTAGTGCTAGTCACCCGGTAACAAGTACTTCGGACCGTGCCTAGGCTATCTTTCCAAACCACCGGTTGGTTGGTTGCCATGTTAATACATAATTTACATAACCAGTAGTAAAAAGGCTCTTGTTTATAAGAGTAATGATAAGCAACTGCAAGAACTGTAAGTGCTGGATTCAAGCTTCATTCGTAACTGAAATCAACACCAAACTTAAATCTGGCAGTTGCTGGGGTATCCAGAAGAAAATGAATTCTAATTCGAACCTGAACATGTTAATATGCAAATTAAAGAAAGTGCCTCATAGGTTGCAGGAAAAGGCAGCAAGCTACGGCCTTCAATCTTAGCCAGAAGTAAGTGGAAAAGTTAGTACCTTGGGCTGCAGCACGAAGAAGTAGCCAATGCCTTTGGCTTGACAGATGAGCTTGCACCTGTCCTTTGGGGAGACGCCAGCATACTTGGGGGTCCACTCCACTGCGGGCCCACTCCCAAAGGACGCTTTGGAGAACTCATTGTGTGCCTCACACTGCTCCTCTCTAAAGGTTTTTCCTGGAAAGAGAAGGACAAGACGACATTGTCAGTGTCTACCCCTTAACTGCCTCTTAGTGAACACACCTTGTCCACCCACTTCCACTCACCATTATTGTCCGGACAGTCCTCAATGTTACATGATCTGTATCGCACCCGCTTGCCTTCACAGTACTTCCCTCCGTTCTTTGGGACTGGATTGTCGCATTCCCGCATTGTATACTGAACGCCTCCACCGCAGGTTCTAGAACACTCTCCCCAGGCTTTCCACGGTCCCCAGCTTCCATGAACGGGAGTCTACACGGGGACACAAGTCATCAGTGTTAGCATTCTCTACAGAAACCTTCTTAGGGAATAAAAGAGAAAAGATGAAACGAAGAATCAATGATAAAAATACTCTATTTTGAAAAAACAAACAAACAAACAAACAAACAAACAAACAAACAAAAAAATACTCTATTTTGTGTGCCACCTGAGAACAGGGATGGGGTAGATAAGGAGTTATCAGATGTTTGGGCATCACTGTGTTCAATTCCAAATTTTAAACGAGTGTGTGCATGAGTAGAAAACTCACATCAAAGTGCTTCTTGTCGGTCTTGTTCACACACTTGCCGTTGACACACCACTTCCCTTCTTCACAGCTGGTGCCGTCTGCCCAAGGGAAGTGTTTGGTTTGGCACACAGGCAGCCCGCCAGAGGTGCCGGTGCACCAGAGTGTCGAGCACGTGCTGGCTGCGTCTGCGCAGTGTTTGGACTCCTCCCCAAACGTAAATTGGCACTGCCGGTTGGCATCATACAAGGTCCCGGGAAGATCCGAGGGGAGCTGTATGGGGGCCTGGGGCTTGTCCATCAAACATTCCCCTGAAAGAAACACGCCAACCACTATTAATAAATCGTAGATAAAAGCATGCAGGGGAAAATATTTATCATAGAGGATAAGTTACAGCAAAGTTATTTGAAAGCTGCTGAACTTTTGGGGAAGATGCCAGAGAGATTGAAATTAAGATATTATCCTCCATGGGGTATTTCTGCATTAACAATGACAGGAAATGATTGTCCTGCTGAAAATTCAAACGAATGTACGTTAGGAGCCACTTGGCCAGAAGTGCTATCTTTTACTGGAATGAAGACCTAGAAAAGTATACCCTTGGCAGTGAAAGTAATTGTGGAGAAGGGAAACCTTAAAGAACAGAACGCCACCGACAGAAGGCTGGCTGCCGCGGAGAGAGGAGCGGGAGGAGGGCCTCACCGTGGCCGTTGTCCAGAAACGAGGTGATGGTGTAGGCGCTGCAGGCGGACCAGGGCTGGCTGTGGTCCAGGTTGGACAGCATGGACGCCATCATGTGGGAGTCCCGGCTGACGCTGTTGAGGTTGGCGCACTGCTTCGCGTCATCGTGCGGCATGTTGAACACGTGGCCTGAGAAGCAAGCCGAAACCCACGTTAAAATCGGGTCGCTTTGCAGCATTTTATTCCTAACAGGGATTTGTCTCAAAGTGGGATTTCTAGGGACAGAAAATAAAATGCACTTTGGAGACCATCTGTTTTGGAGAAAATGTCTACTTTTCACAGAGTGTAAACAAACACATACACTGTCTAAGCAGCCAGGACTTCAACTATCTTGCTCTGGATTCTAAGGAAGATGATCATGTTTAGGAACAGCGGAGAAATATTCTCTGTAGTTTCTAAGGAGCCCTGGCACCGAAAAGAGCAATGCAACCTGCATACTGTCTCTTTCTAATTAATATATCGTTTAGCATTTTGAATTCACAGATTGGGCTTAACCCTGACTCTGAGACGGACTTACCTAATTCATGGGCTGTGGTGAAGGCCGCTTGTAAGCCGTCATCTTCGATGACAGAGCAGCTTCTGCTGGGATCACATATGGTTCCCACATCGGCCATCCCGAGAGTATCACACGTCTGGGTCCCACACAGGTCCTACAAGAAGCAAAGGTGTATCCTCATTAATACGGACATAGCACAAAGTTGGGCATCTTTGGGGGCTGTGCCATCACACATGTGTTGAGCTGTCCTTTGAGGAGGACTCTGGGTGACTTCGATCAAGATTTTTCCTAATGCTATTCAAAAAGGACTATGAAACTGGAGATATTAAAATTACAGAAGAAATAAGGAGACTGACCATGCTAGCCAATGGAAGAAATGCAAATGCCAAAAGCTGACGAAACGCCTCCCAGACGCTTGTCACAAAACAGGCTCCCAAGAGGCCCCTATCTTAGCTGGCACTGCTGTCCTCTCACCTGTCTGGTGAAAAGAATCGCCGTGTCATAGTGCTCGGCGTCTCGGTCACTGGGCGGGTTGTGCTGCTTCTGCCAGTTGCAGAAGTTGCGCAGAGTGAGGGCGGCGTTGGAAGTCACTTCGGGCCCCTTCTGTTCCTCGTGGATGACCAGGACCTTCACGACCACCAGGCTAACCGAATTCTGAATGCTGGGGTGTTTGTACAGCCTGGCTGCCACGGAGAACAAGGTGAGAAGGTAGTTCTTCAGGCCGCTGCCATGGAACTCTGCCATTGACTGGTCGGCCACAAGCATGGTTTCCACATAACGGGGGCTGGACACGAATCGCTTCTTTCTTATGCTTCCCCTTCCTGTAAGGAAACAAGAAACATAGTTTGCTCAGAAGGTAACTAGCCGAGAATAGTTACTCTCACAGAGTATATAAGGAAAACCTAACCAGTCAAAGCAAATAAAACAAAAATACACCCACGACAACAATAACAAAAATATTTGTATCTCCTTTCCCTGAAAATGTTATTTTTAAAGTTTTCTCCTTTACTTTAAAAAAAGGCCATGTGCTCCTCTGAGGGGGTCAGGCTTTTCTTTTTTTTTTTTTTTAAGTATTTATTCATTTTTTTGGTGAGCAGGATGTCTTTGTCCTCTTTGAAACCCTGCCATGAGAACAAGGCAGCAAGCGTCTCCTCCTGCCCCACTGTAGTAAAGACTTGGCGCAGCGCAGCAGGCAGAGGCCCTGAGTCACTCTTTCACAGGCCAGGGCTCGGATCCTGAATGAGATCATCGCGCTCCACGTGGAAAGCCCAGGGCAGGACTGGGGCCTCTGCCAAGGGGCCTGGCCTCAAGGAATCTCAGCCTGCACTGCTCCGCAATCTCATTCCAGGGGTCCCTGGGGTGCGCTGCTCCTGCCAAATCCAGGCACAAAGACCACCCACTCTGCCCAGCATCCGATTGCCCCACTCCCGCTGCCCCAGGGAAGTAAGTTCCTGCCTTGGACCGCGGGTGATTATTTAGAAAGGGGCCTTGGACTCCTGAGACTCGGACCCCAGGGACTAATAGGCTGTAACCACATCCACAGAACTGTTTCAAGGAGCAGATGCACAGGAGAAAGTGGAAAATTCTAAAACAAGATAAGTGAGCAAGTTAAAGAAGAATCGAAGCACCAAAGGGAGATAATGAGCACACAACCGAAAGAGTCAGGGGAAGCTGTAGCAGATCAATGGTGACTAACATTCAACAGGGCTTGAGAGCAGAATTGTGGCCGCGAGAGGGAGCGCAAACTGGGCGGCCGGGTGGGAGGTGCGGAGAGGCGGGGCAAGCTGAGCAAAGACCTCCCAAGCAGGTTCTGCAAAAGGGCCCAGCCGCCTCCAGTCGGTAGGAGTCAGCTTTTTAAATGGGGAAGGGGACAGAGGCCAGCGGAACAGAGTTCCAAGCACAGCGCTACAATCTGGCAGGCTGCATGTTCCGAGGTCACCATGGCTCTTCCGCTCTCCATCCTCACCCTCCTCTGCGCGCAGGGTACCGGCACAGGCAGGGGTTACAAAGCAGTGCAAAGGTGCAACTCGACCAAAGAACACACATGCACCATCGAAAAATAAAGTTAGTAGGATGGGGAGAAGTTGCGCACGCTCTCACTCAACTAAGGTGGAATGAGTTGGATTACCAGCTCTCCCTTCCTGGTCTAAACGCTCGGCCTTAGTCAGCAGAAAATCATTGATTTGTCTGTTCTGTCTTGATCATTCATTATTCAGGGAAACGTAGTTAAAGTGTTCCAACAGGACCTCAAACCTGGTCCTGTTTGCAAACAGGAATCTAATTTTAAATTTCGTCGCACAGAGAAAGGTGGGGAGAGGCGGGATGAATGGAGAGACGGGTTAGAGTAATTCTTCTGGGACAGATACCTGTCGGCTGCCCAGCGCGCTCAGGGGCAGGGTCCCTCCGCCGCCACTCCGCCGCGGCATCCTCTTCCTTCGGCCCAGCGCCCCTCTCGAGCTGAGTTTCGTCGTCCATGACCCCGCACTTGGCGCCGCCGTCGCCTCGCCGTCTCCGCCGCAGGAGGTGGAACTGGGGCCGCGTCGGCGAGTCCTCTCCGGCGGCGGCGGGGGCCAGGCGCACGGAGGCGGCGGGCGCTGGCTGGATGAAGTACTCCTCGCCCTGCAGATAGAAGGCGCCGCGTACGCCCTCGCAGAGGCTGAGGGCCGCGGCGGAGCTGGGATCGCCGTTCACGGTGCCGGAGTAGAAGCAGCGCGCCAGGTCACCGTCGGGGTCGGGACTCGGAGCGTCGGGTCCCGGTCTGCGCCCCACGGTCTGGAACGTGAAGCCGGGCGCCAGGAAGTCGCGGTCCTGTTGCAGCTGCAAGCTAAGTTGCCGGCCGAAGGCGTCCAGGCGGAGGTGCACGTTCCTGTGTCCCGGGTCGCGCTCCACTACCGGCAGCACCAGCTCCTCGTCCTCCTCGGCGAGGCGCCCGAGTCCGCCCGGCAGGACCAGCAGCCCTGCGACCACCAACAGCAGCAGCACGGACGCAGGCTGCGAGCGGTGAAACCGCCGTGCCAGCTCCGCCTTCCCCATGTCGCTGCCTGCCCTACGCGTTCGGAACCCCGCGGGGACCGCTAGCTGCCCCGGAGTCCCGGTCGGCACCGCGCGGAAGCGCACCGAGCGAGGAGGCTATTGTTTGGGTCGGGAGTGAAGAACCTCCTCGGCCTCGTTCTGGATGCTTAAAGTTAACAGTATTAGTCTCTGAAAGTTCACGCAGGGCCGGCCGCAGACAGGGCTCCCGGAGTCACTTGGGTGGAGGCGCTACAGTTCTGCCTGCGAAGGGGGAGTTTTTCTACGAAGCGTGGAGGTAGAGGCACCGCGCAGCAGCTGCCGCGGGGACAAGAAGCGCCGTGGGGCGCCCCCGGGCGGGAGCTCCGGGCCGCGCGAAGATCACTCCGGGACGCTCCTCTTCGACCTCCGCCTGGACCAGGGTGCCGCTCGCTCTGCGCAGGGCTCTGAATTTTCGGCCCTACTGCACGACCTGGCTTTGAAACGGCCCCTGGCTCGGAGCGGCTTTCCAGCGAGTGCAAGAACCGGGCACTCGGGACTGCTCTTTTATAGCTTATTCCCCCCGCCCCCCCCCTTCCTCCTCCCTCTTGGCCGCCTTTCCAGCCAGAAGACACGCCCTGAAGTCGGTGCTAGACAGCGCTGAGCTGCGAGCCCCGGGCGGGGGAGGGGGCGACCTCCGTGCTAGCTCTTTGCCCTGCGCGCGTCAATCGGGGGCCGGAAGACGCAGGAGGGGCGCTGTGACCGGCGCTTTGTACGTCTGGGACTGCCGGAGGGGAGAGGTACTCACTTCCACCGCGCCTTTCCCCTCGGGCGGGTTTCCCGGACCACCCTCCCTTCCAGCCGCCCCTCCAGTGCGGAGCGCACGTCGCGCGTTAGGCTGCAGTTCCCAGAAGGGGCAGAAGGGTTGGGAAGCTGAGTCCCTTCTCCAAGATATCTCTGCCAAGGAACTGGCCCTGCGCCCCCTTCCTCCTTCAGCACCCCTATTCCCGAAGTGCCCTACTCCCCAGCCTTTTCGAGAAAGACACCCCATTCCTCCTCTCCATCTTCCTAGCCCGCCGCGGGCCGGTTTGCTGCAGCGTGCTTTCTCTTTGCCCCAACTTTTCTCGGCGAGAGCTTTCTGGCTCAGTGCCTCCCCTAGAAAGCGTGTTTGGTGAGGGGGCCGGGAGACACTTCCCAGGCTCTGGATTTTAAAATGCGTGGGCACTGACCTTCACCCTTACCCCTTTCGACATCATCTCTCCCTTCTGCCACCTTAGTCTTCTTTGTGGGGACCCACGTTCACACTTCCGGAATAGGTGATCCGAACGCGGTTCCGTTCCCTAGAGCCTAGGGAGGGAACTGCGCTTTCTCTCTTTATTCGAGAAACGATCAGCCCCCGGGCAGCCTGCTTGCCTGGCTCAACCTCAGAGCGGCGGCAGGACACAGGCCGGGCTGGCAGAAACGTCAAGGAACCCCGCTTTTCCACCCCGGGGCCCGCGGGGTCGCCCGGGCTAGACCTTAGGGCCTTCCCGGACCCCTCCCTGCTGCCCATCAGGAGGGGGAAAGGCTGCACCCGGGCTGTAAGAGCGAGAAGAGCTGAGCCTTTCCACCGTTAGGTCCCTAAGAAAAACCTGGGCAGCTCTGCCATCGACAAGGAGGCGGGGGCTGGATGACACAGGGGAAGGAAATGTTTCATAATGCTTCCACGGGCGGAACACCGCGGGGACAATGGTGAGCATGGCCGCCGGGGACCGGGCCCCGGGCACTGGCGACCTGCACTCCCGGCCTTCGCGGGGCTCCGGGCCCCGCCCCCGCCCCCTCACTTTCCACCGAGTTTCCTCTCGGCCCGGGTGCCTCGCCCCCCCGCCGCGGATCTTCCCAACTTCACTCTGTCCCAGCTGGAGGCGTCCGTCCCCTCCACCCCCCATCACGCCCCTCTTCTGAGCGTGCTTTCAGGATGCTTTCCAGCTTCGTCTGTTTTCTTTTTCCTCTGCGAGTTCTAGATGGAACGATACCCCGAATTTTGTTTTCCACTTTCTCCGCGAGAAAGAATGGCGCAGAGAAGCAGAACCACTTCGCTCTCGAAAGAGTTTAGCCGCAACCCCTGGTCCCCACACGTTGAGGAATGTATGCTTTCTTAAATGGAATTTCCTTTTTTCTTCTAGGAACTTACATTTCCTAGAAAGGAAGGTCACTGTCAGAGTTAAATGCTGAGTGATCAACCCAGGAATTACCTATATCTTAACAGCAGCTTGAAGTATCTTAATTACCAGTTAGTTTTCTTTCTTTTCTGTTCTTTTTTTTCCTCCCCCTTTCACACACCTTCTGATGTTTTGACACTGTTTCTGCCTGTCTCCCGTCAGTCTCTTACAGCTCTCTCTCAGCCCCTTCCATTTCTCCTGCAACTTTGACGTGGGCAGACACACTCGTGGGTGGTCCCACTCGTGTCCGCATCGTCCAGCCTGACTCTGTTCATCTTTGAAGGAAGAAATTTGCTCTTCTCTGCTTCACGAGTGTCCCTTCCCAAACATCCCCACTTGTCAGTTTAGTTTCCAGAGATGTTTTACATTCCCTCCCCCGCCTTACAGACGTTTTTTTTTTTTTAACATTCCATTTTTTGAATGATTTTATTTCATTAAGTTAGATACTTGGGAGAACGTTTGAGGAAAAGCCACTTTATACTTACAAGAGACTGACTGTGGAAAGCTGGATGGCAGAGTCATCAATAAAATTTTGAACCTCTTGCTGAGAAGAAAGCTCTGGAAACAGTCTAAGGCGACCAGCCCTTGGGGCCTCAGAGTGGCTTTGAAATGGAGATGTCAGAAACTTGAGGTGGGCCAGGGCCTGAGACTTAACAGAGGACTGAGGGTCAATGTGAGTCCCTTGAATTGGGACACAGAGGAAATTCAGAAGACCAGTAAGAAAATGTGCAATTTCTAAAAACTCGTGTAATGGATTCCAAAGTGTTACCTCCCCCACATAAACTTCATCCTTTAAAATATATGAATACAAGCATGGCCTTCAGTCCGTTTCTGCCCCCAGTGCGTTCCTGTTGGAAGTGTGTTTAACTCAAAGCATAGATTTCTTTTGAACGCTTTATTTCAAAGCCATTACAATTTTTGCATACTTCATGTTGTATATCCAAGTAGAGCTGGGGAAAAAAAGAAAAACCACCCCACAGAGAATGGATGGCCAGGAACATGGCTTTTTTATTCTCCAGGTTTCTCTCCAGATTTCTGTTCTTTTGCATAATGACTCCAATCTGCCCTGCACCTGTAGTTCTGGGAAATGATTCTTTTTTAATCGCTTCAACAGAGGCATGGATGTAGGAGCTGCCAATTGCTAAGCTTGAAAAGCTCCATCCGTGCTCAGAAGAACGTTTAATCTACTTTTTTATTTGTTTGAGACCAGCACTCTTTGGGCATTTGTGGTATTACATAACTATGTACATATAGCCTGTGCATGGATTAGCAAACTCGTGAATTGAAAAAAATGTTTTGCTGTGGAAACAAGACCGAGAGAAGTAACATGTGTCCGTGGCACTAGTGAAAAGGACAGGGGATGTTGAGTCCTTGTTAGTAACGTTTTGCACTTTCGCCTATAAAATGTCTGCTCCTCGATTTAGAAACGGGCACCAAAAAGAACGCAGTTGTCCTAAGCCCTACCCTGTTTCTGGCTTTCTTTTTATAGAATACTTGTGTGCTTAGACAAACATAATTTTTGATGTGTTCTAATTTATAGGCCTTGACCAGTTTTTATTCTTCGAGGAGAGGAGCTAGCCGAAGTTAAGATACGGGGTGGGGCGAGAGTAGGTGTGCAAGTGTTCGTGTGGAAAACAATCCAATAGTGAACTGTGTTTCACATACTCCCAACTGTAAACCTACTTTCACCTCACCCTGGATTTGACAGTGATATTCTTACAATGAACAGTTTTACCTCTTAAAAGCATTTTTGTCCTCTAGTAACAGAGAAATCAGCATTTTCAAGTATTTTAAAGTAGAAGAAACAAACAAGCATTGATTTTTACTGATACCTTATGCATTTGTGTGTGTTTCACTCACTCATATTACAGGCACAATATTCATAAGTGTTAAGAAGTCCACACCGAATTCAGTTCAACAAGTAGCCCTGAAATGAGGGAGTTTATCAACATGCATGTGCTATTAGCAGGTTTTAGTAAAACTGTTGCCCACAGAAATGATTCATGTACATATTTCATAAACATGTAATGCTATTTATTCATATTTTCATGCCATGGGATTTATCAGTTAGAAATGGGAAAGCTGTTCAATGGCCCTTTTTGGGAGCATATGGTTTAAAGCAAGATCAAATAGCTGGATATTTCATTTGCTCATAAATGAGAGAATAGATTCGAAACATTTATATGAAGCAGGTTATATGCTCAGACATATAACAAATATTGAAAACAGAAAAATTAAGTGTAAATGGCATTTGGACTATGAATTGTTATGACCCCCAAATCACACGTGTGCCAGAACGGAGACAGGTATCACCTGTGCACTGCACCTCCCTTGCTGCACAGGTCTAGAGTATGCCTTAAAGGGGACTTGCTTTAAATGCAAACCAAATTGGGGGCTTAGATGTGACTCTGCCTCATAATTTTTAACCAAATACCTCTTTGGAATTTTAATGATCTAATTGTTTGGTAGGCTGAGCATGTTGTCAGATTTGTTATTGCTGTTGTTTCCAGTGATCAAATTTCATTTGAATTGTAAACAATTTTCTGGCAATAGCAATTCCACCTTAAAAGGTCCATAGGCTTTAGTACCTCTTTTTCATTCCACAAGGTGGCGACAGTCTATAACAAATAGTGCAGCTCAGTTTTTCTTCGTGGTTCAAGTCAGGAATTTGCAAAGGTGGTTATACCTTTTTCAATCATATTTAATAACATTTTATCAATTTTTCTCTCGCCTTTTAGTATCACAAAAATATCTTTTAAGTTTCATAACTTTAAGAGTATTTACACTCTTTTTTTTTTTTTAAGATTTTATTTATTTTCAGAGAGAGGAGAAGGGTTAATGTATGGTTGCCTCTCACATGGCCCTCACCGGGGACCTGGCCCTCAACCCAGGCATGTGCCCCGACTGGGAATCGAACCGGGACCCTCTGGTTCCCAGCCCGCGCTCAATCCACTGAGCTACACCAGCCGGGCTCGTATTTACACTCTTAATAAAATGCCTGAGCCAACTTTTTAATTGTGTAGCTCTGTTAGCTTAAACCAAAAATCAATTAAGTTGAAAAGAAAAACAAAACCACCTCTGATAAGATAATATTGTGGATCACTATTATTTGTCACATTTGAGAGTTTATGCAATTCAAATAAAAAGAGCGTAGACATTGCAATCCACTAAATCAAATTAAAACCTCATTCATCAAACATGTTTAAGTGCCTCCTGTCTACTTAGTGTGCGTTAGTGTTGGACTGTTAATGATAAAGTTTAATACTTGACTATCAGTGCCTAAGGTAACTCGTTTTCTTCCTTTAGAGATTTTTCCATAGCAACACACACAAAAACCTAAATGGAAAAGAGTGAGAAAATGTTCTACCAGCAGGTGGCGACAAAAGATAACATTTTAAATTGCTGCTGAGAGCCAGTAATTCATGCAAATGTTTGACTGCCTATAATACAAGTGACTTCCACATGTCAAGCGAATTTAAAATCATATTCTAGGGAACTTTTATTACTTAAAATGAATCGATACTAACAGTCTCCTTAGCTTAATAAATTCTGGAATTGTTAGCGTGGAAGCAGATAATTGTAGTCAGCAGGGGGCGCATGAGACTGCTGAATAAGGAACTTTAAACAAGATTTCCTCCCACTCAGCTTGAAATTTATTAATTATCTGCTTGAAATAGAAGTTGTCTCTCCCCACCCCACCCCACCCCAATACTGCTGTGTGAGCAGAGGCTGGAAGTTGATTGTCTAGATATTTTGGAAGCAATTATTACCAATGATAAATAAAGAACAATATTTCATGATTTCTTCGCTTCCTTCTTACAAGGATTTGTGATTCTGTATCTTACTGGTAATCAGTGATTAAATTATGAAACTTTGAGATTCATTGGCAATTCACTAGCCTAGGGTATCGGAATGAGTAGCTCGGAATCACTGACGTTTGAGTATCTTCAAAGTGCTAGGTTGTGCTTCCTAACAGCAGCTTCAGATATCTCACATGCCACTTTTTCTCTTTTGCTCTTCCAATTTCCCAGCGCTAACTAACATTTTGAGACATATTTCTGACTATTTCCTTTCACTCAGTCTCTCTCTTCAACCCTCTCGCACCCCATTGCATTTTTCCTTTGAACTGAACATTGCCAGCCCCGCTCAGGAGTGGCCCCGTTCATTTCCACATTGTCTAGCCTGTCTCTCTCTTCGGACTGAGAGACTTACTCCTCTCTGCTTCACAACGGTCATTTCCCAAACATCTAAACATTCTCACTTCGGTTTCCAGACATTTTTCCCCCCTTTCCTCCTCTGTTACACCCATGGAAAATTAGACTTGCACACCCCGCTGGGGTCAAAGGATAAAGGGACGACTGGAAACTCTCACCTAGAGAGCTTTCCCATCCCGGTGGCTTTCAGGCCCTCCTGCAGCTGAGGAGACAGCTACCTGCACGCCTGTCACCAGTTGACGGTAGGCTACTTAGTATATTTACGCACAGTGGGAAGCTGGGGCCTGGGCAGCCTCTCTCAGCAATAGGCCGTGGAGACCGTTAGAGTTGGAGGTCCTTCAAAAGCAGCACCATGTCCACGTGGGGGAAGCCCTTCCATCTCCTGCGTTCAGTGCGCTGTGAGCTGGACGGCAATGCCATTGCATCCTGATGTTCCCACAGCCTTCCTCTTTGGGGTCTGGGGGTCGATCGTCCCTGAACCTCAACCTTCTCGTGTCATGTATAAAAAAGAGATAACAATCCTGGATTTGAAGAGTTTTTGCAGGGCTTAGAGCTATGACTGGCATAGCATTGTCACTGGCTGAGTGAAACTTCGGGGGGACGCTGAAAGTGTTGGTGAAGGAATGTCAAAGGGATGGGGGAGGGCAGATACTGACTTTGAAAAGGTTTTGTTTTGTTGCCATAGAACACAACAGAGATGAGCACGAAGTGAGAACACGTTTTTTTAAAATTACTTTATTGTTCTTCAATT